>CYKH01000136.1:0-12211 GCA_001460835.1 Bodo saltans | reverse complement strand
GCATTCGGTCCCAGCCCAGAAGCCCAAGCTGAGTGTCCTGAAGCAACTGCACAAGCCTGTTCCGGTCGTGCCATCGGCGCAAGTGCCGTGGCCGCTGCACGGTAAGCACGCAGAGCCAGGGCACTCTGATAAGCAGGCCGATCCAAAGTACCCAGGGGCACACGAGGAACACGTGTCTCCGGCCCACGTGCCGTTGCGGTTGACGCTGCAGTCGCATGTCGCTGCTGACGGCCCGCTAGCAACGCATAGACCACGTCCTCCACAGGGCAACCCGCTATCCGCGTCCACTGGACACAGTGTGGTACATCCAGTGCCTGTGTAAGCTGCATCACACACATCGCAGGATGCTCCCGCCCAGAAGCCCAGAGCAAAAGTTCGATGGCAGCGGCAAGAGTACGGCGCTACGCGAGCGCATTCACCATGGCTGCAGTAGTCAGAGCATCGTACTGAGCACGCAGCTCCCACATAGCCAGCAGTGCAGCCGCAGGTGCCATTGACGGCGTCGCACGCTCCCTGGCTCGAGCAGACCGCAACCTCGTTCGAAGAGACGCTCCCGTTGGACAACATGCGTGTGCCTGTGGGGCACGCAAGTTCGCACGTTGCACCAGCGTAGCCCGCTGAGCATGTGCATGATGCGTCAGCCTTGTTACAGGAGCCTCGTGGACTGCTGCACACGACGCCAGAACCATTCCGAGCACATTGTTGGGAGCAGTCGTCCGTTCCAAATCCAAAGCTGCACACGCACCTTCCGGATCCGGCGGTACCGTTGAGGCAATACCCGTTGCCACTGCACGTTGTGATAATGCCTTTGAATGGCGAAGAAGAGGTGCCAGGGCACACCTGAAGACATGACGGCCCGTAGAGATGCGGAGATGAACAAGCGGAGCAGGCTCCGTCGCTAAATTCGCAAGCATGGCCGCAGTGCGTTGCATTGCAAGCACAAACTGCTCCAGAGGCGTCTCCAAGACACAGTCCTTGGCCGTTGCAAACAAGTCCAGATGGTGTGGCAACAGGGCAGGGCTGTTCGCAATGAGCTCCGACAAATCCGTAGGCACACAAGTTGCAGTCCTCTCCAGTCCATGCTGGGCTACTGCACGTGCATGTGGCGTCTGAGTTACAGGTGCCATGTCCGTTGCAGACCGCGCCGTTGGTGATGGGGCACAGCAGCTCACACAAGCTGCCAGTGTACGGTGGGAAGCATGCGTCGCAGGCACCGTTGGAACATGTGCCATGGCCTGAGCAGATTTGGGAGTTGCTGCCGACAGGGCAAGCTGCACGGCAATCACTGCTGTTCACGTATGCAGGGCCGCATTGAGCACATGCTAACCCCGTCCAGTAGCCCGTGCTCAGACTCGCACCACAGACGCACATCCCGGTGTAGATGTCGCATGCACCGTTGCCGGAGCACTCAAGCCCATCAGGCGAGACGACAAGGTCAGTGGGGCAGCGGTAGACTGGGACGTAAGCGAGGACAGCGTCCTTGCGAGCTATGATGTTATTACTGGGTGTTGCCGAGATGGTGAGATTACCGCGGTCACCAGAGCCCGGGCCTAACACGCATGAGATTTGAGATGGGGATAGGACGGTGACGTTGGAGCACAATGATGTGGTGGTCGCACCAGTTGCTGAGCGGCGGCTTGGCTGCATCGAAAATGAAATACGAAATGAGACGGCTTCGAGAGAATCGAATCCTGCGCCATCGATGCTCAGCATCGACCCGCCGTCCACAGGACAGTCTGCTGTGCTGGGGAAAGCTGCAGTGGAGCACCCGCTCACTCCAGTGATACGAATCACCGATGATGAGAATCTGCTGCTGTTAAAGGGAGGCACCGGCGCTTCAAAAAAGTCACTACCACTGAATTGGCCTGCGGGGTGGATGTACCGTGAAGCATCGTCAAGCAACGAGACTTGAAACACAAGCGAAGTAACGAGTGACGTTGATGATGAAGGGCAATGCAGCGTCACTGGGTGCACTCGAGTTCCGTTGTCGATGCGACGGAGGATGATGTCGAATGCACTTGGCAAGCACAAAGAGTTGCCACCACCTCCACCTCCCTGTTGCTGGGCAACGTGAATGACAACTGAAGAGGACGCCTCAAGGGCTGCATCGGAGTGTAATCTTGGCATCACAGTGATAAAGGAAACGGCCCACCACGCTGAGTCAGCATCCCGTGTGATAAGCGACATATTGACGACATCTAGGTGTGGCAACATCCCAATCACCTCGTCGTGGGCAATCGCGGCACAGTGCGCAACAATCGACTTTGAGGGTGGGACGGGAGAGCGAGTCATGGTTCGGGATGGAGCAGCGTGGTGAGCAGTGCGCGATCTGCTCATCGACATACTCGGAAATGTTTTGCTTGTGGAGGGAGACATGTGATTGGCAGTCAGCGAGAGAACGTGCGTCCATGAGTAGCTGTCGGTGTGGGTTGAGCTAGCGGAATTCGTACTTGACCACGTTGAGCTTGGAGGAAAGTGCGTGTTTGTTCGTACAGATGCGCTGGCAGAGTGTGTGCTCGACCAGGATATGCTCGCTGACGGCGTCATTGACTGCGAGAGCGAACGCGTTCCAGTTTTGGTATTGTTGGAAACCGTCACGCCGTGTGAGGTTGTGAAAGAGGTGGTGCGTTGAGATGCTGACAACGTCGAGAAGTGCTTGGAGTGCGACAACGACGGAGAGGATATTTTAGTTGAAGTGGACGTTGGCGTTGAAGAGTCGGTCGGTGACAAGGTAAATGACGTTGAGTGTGAAGGAATACTGCGCGTTGGCGTCGCCATATCAGAAATTGTTCTCGAATCCTTAGTCAGCGTGGTAGATGAACTGTGCGTTGACGTTGGCGAGCCGCTTGGAGATGGTGTTGATGACAGTGATCGTGACTGCGAAGGGATACTGCGCGTTGGCGTCGCAGCAATAGAAACTGTCGCCGAACCCGTCGTCGTCGTTGACGCAGTAGCCGTTGTGGTTGGTGAACCAGAAGGTGATGGCGTGTGTGAAACTGTTGCTGAACTCGTCATAGAAGGACTTGCAGTGAGTGTTGGGGTGCTCGTCGTAGTTCCTCCTGTGACCGATGGAGTGCTTGAGCGTCGTGTGATTGACCACGTCATGGAGGGAGATAGGCGTGAACCACTGGTCGACATTGTGTTCGACCATGACGCTGAATTGGACACTGTCGACGAAACTGTTTCCGAAGGTGACAGAGTCGCGCTGCGCGATGATGTTTGTTTGGTTTCTGTAGAGGAATGGCTGAACGACTGTGTCGTGGACGCCGAAGTCGTCTCTGAGTGAGACGAGCTTTGAGAACTACTGCCGCTAAACGATTGAGTTTCAGTCAACGAGTTGGACGAAGTAGATGAAGGAGTTGGCGTTGGGAACAGCCAGCAAGCGTCAGCCCTCTCGATGCACTCTGTCGTAGACAACCCATTGTCATTAGCATCAACCGATGGCCGTAAGAGAGCACCAAAGTTGGCATCCGCAAGTGGAACGTTGGGAGATAACCAGCTGCAGGTCAGTAGAATGGATGAGAGCCGCTGTGCATCCTCAAGCAACTCCCAAGGAACTATTGTTGCACCGTCTTTCAATTTGAGACGCGTCGCATCGATGATCACAGACGTTGTTGACACGAGCAAAGCAGCAGCAGTCGAGAATTGTATCAAGGAACGATGGGATTCTCCCCATCGTAAGAAACTTTTTTGGAGCGTCACCGACATTAGGGAAAAAAACGCGGCGTTTTCGATAAGCATAATACTGTCTTGCTGGGAAATGCCACTGTCATGGACGAAACAATTCATCTCCACAGAGGAACCAGAAATGAATGCAGTAGCCGAATTGACGAAGAACAGCGTTCGTCGATGCTGGGAGCTGGTGCTAAAAAAAGAAGCCGTGAGAGATGATGAAGTCACGTCGTAGGCTGGAATGGTTGTTTTGGAAAAGAGTGCTGTGCTGCTGTCCCAGTAAGCGTCACCGGTGGTGCCTTCGATCAAAATCCCTGCAACGATCGCGCTTGGTGCAAAACTTGCTGTTTGTGTCACAGCAAAGAATTGAGAACAGTCCTCAGCAGCGAAGCTCAAACCGGAAACACTGACAGAGAAAATGTGCAGCAACGATCTGTCGCTTGGTGTGGAAGACAAGTCAATCAATCGGATCGACGTGAGAGAAATGAATGAGCTCACGTATGCCAACAACGGGCTGCGACTCATCGACACAACATGCACGCCAACTACTACTGACGGAGAGGGGGAAGAAGATTGCCGGAGGGAGATGGTACACAACGACATCGTGAAACTGAAGGCGACGACGATAGGATCGTTGATGGGGCCCTGAGGAACTGCCGGCTCGAAGAAAATATTTGCCTGACAAATAAAATCACTGTTTGTCAGAACAAACGTGGGTCTGGCAGCAGTTTGCGCAATCATAAACAGAGAGTCTGAGGCGCACGTGACATCAGCGTACGTGACTTGGACGGAGATAGGGTTATTCTGGGTTCCAGCGACCGTTACTAGCGGTCCTGCTGTCTGTATGGAGGTCCTCACCGCAGCGGTGCCAGCAACAGTGAATTCAAACGAGTTCAAATTGCCCTTCACTGTCAACACGCCTCCCTCTACCACATCAAGTGACGCGCCAGAGAGAATCTTCATTGAGTTATAAAGAGTTGTGACCCCATCACTGGCAAGCGTGGTGCCAATTGCTGAGCATACCACTCCCGCGTTGCCATGGAACGAAACCCCATCCCTCACCTCAACTCGAATCCCACTCAGTGTCGCGAGGCTGAACAGGAAGCGGCCAAAATCTTCACCAATAGCAGTGAGCTGACTGCTGTCGGAGACGAGAATCTCCACATCGAATGCAGTATGGACGCCAATGACATCATAATCGGTTATGGACACGACGGTTTGTTGCGTCACAGTGATGGCAAGACCCCTCGTCGTGTAGCCGTCGCACAAGTACAGTTCCCCCACTGCAGAATAGGTGGAGTCATCCATGACAATTGCAACATTGGATGCTGCAGCGCTGATGCTGATGAGTCCGCCTTCCAACACCCACTGAGACCCAGTCTGTGAGTCGATTTTGACATTGCTAACTTCTATTCCGACTTGGACAGCATGATCGCCACAATTCATTTGACTGTCGATGGTCGTGATACTGCAATGGTCCATGATGTCTACCGCAGCGGTCACAAAATCTACGAGAAGAAAGTATCCCCCCGTCATGATCGAAGAACTTTCGACCACAACATGACAGTTGTGGAGCCCATCTTGCGCGTTGATGAGGATGTCTGTGACAACAAATGTTGATGACGACAGACGCACGCTCAGTGCTGCATTCGACTGCACACCAGCAACTAGGTTGAGAAATGAATCTCCTGATACGGCGAGAAGCACATCAGTTCCACCAGCACCGCAGCCGACGCATGTGTCTACGACGTTTGCAACATTGATCTCGTTGTCAGAGCCCTCAACGTCACCAATGTTCAGCACGCTTGTTGAGGTCGCTGTAATCTTGGACTGCTCCATCATAATGGTACTGGAGGAGAGCATGCCGATATCCATCACATGAATATTTTGTGATGTCACAGAAACGATTGATTTGCTGTTGACGATTATTGCAGAATTCTCAAGCCGCGAGTTGATTGCGATGAAGGAGCACGCATGGCTTTCAAAGGACGAGCCGCTCACAGTGAACGTGGAGTCTAGAAGCTCGAAAAACGTCATGCAGCCAAGTGAAGCTTCACTGAAGTGTAACGAAGTCTCTGAGAGCGGTCGATCCGATGCGTCGATGCCCCCAATGACAACTCCAGGTCCAACAGCGTTGATGGTGATGCCTGTAAGCGTCGAACCGTCACCATTGAAATCCATTCCGAGCACAGTTACCGCGCCCGAGAGGCTCACCTCAGTGTTTGCGTGCTCAATGTGCAAAGAATCGACTCTTGCTCCAGTTAGAAATGCGATGGTGGATGCTCCCACAGCGTTGACGGTACTGGCAGTTCCTGCCACAGAAACTGCGCCCGACATCGCGTTGATGGTAGTGACGCTTGCGCCATACTCTATCATCACCTCGGTTCCTTTCGCGATGAGAGTTGAAGCAGACGCGCCTGCATGAATCGTCGCTCGAGTACCGGAACGCATCTCGAGCGTGTCGACAGAAGCTCCGGGAAACATTTCTACGGTGCCGTACGTTTTCGTGATGGCAAACACTCCTGAGTCGTACACGAGAAGATGTTCGGGTTCAAAACTATTCGATTGTGTCTGTGTGGGAACAGACTTGGAGTCTGACGTCGTGGAGGATACGGAGCGTGATTTGGACACTGAGGAAGTTGGAAATGCCCAACACCCTAACGCACCATCCGATGATTCTGCGACGCAATCGGTGGTTGCGGGGACGATCGTGACAATACCTGTCACGGCTCCGGGAAACAGCGCTTCGGTGATTGGATACTGTCGGCCGCCGTTCCAGCCACAGGTCACTGTCACGGAATCAAAGGCACCGACCGTGGCAGTCGAATGGAGGATCACAGTAGCGAGGATATTCACAGCCTTGAGCGTGAGCGAATTTCCCGCACTCGATACATCCATGTCAGCATTGATGATGCCTGCGGCCGCGTCGTGAGATTGAGTCCGTGCTCCTTGCACGGTGATGCTGGAGTCGATGATGACGCCGAACAAAGCAAACAACGTGTCGGATTCAGTGACAAATGGGTGCGTCACGCATTCTACTGAAATCGAGGCGCTGTTCACAACAGTAGCTGCATCGAACACAAGGAAGTTGCGCTTTGAGCTCCCATCAACGTCTGTGAGGGGAGTCGTGACCACAATATTGGAAATGTGCACACTCACATACCCCAGCTGCGACGTACCTGCAAGGTGAAGGAGAGATGCGGTGCCCGGACCAAAGGTGTTGTCAAGGAAGCTGCTGCCGATACCATCAAGAAACGTGATAGTGCCAGACTGCACTATCGTGGAACTTGTTAACCGTACCAATGAAGTTGTCAACGTTGAATCTGATGTGGCCACAGTACGAACATGGAACGTCGTGCTCTCCCCACTTACGGTGACCGCGAGATCGGAGATGTCTCCTGCCCCATCCAATCGAAGAACAGAAGCGGAAAGACCTGAGGTGACCGTGACAGTTGTCGCATGCAGCAGAACACTCAGCGTCGGTGCGTCGGAGAGGCCGCGAAGAACAATCACGTCGCAATCGTTGGGCGACACAGCAATAATCGTAGAGGCGACAATGCTAATACTGGTGGAACCATGAATGGGGCCGGTGACTTCAATCAGAGGACCATTCACTGAATACAGTTGGGAGTTCGTGAATCGAAACAAGTGGCTACCTGCGGCGTTCAACTCTCCGCCGAATAGGAGTCCGGTGCGGAACGAGAGCACTGCGAAATTTGCAGTGAAGGTGAAGGACAGGGCTGAGTTTGGAATGTAGGCCACTCGTCCACTACCAGCAGTGGCGATGGTCACCGCAGCACTGCTGCTGGTACTCGCTGCGCCAATCACCACCGATGGTGAAGTCATGTAAAAGTTTGATGCATCACCACCGGCAAAAAAACTGCAACCTTCCCCAAAGGAGAAGACTGCTTGTGTTGCTGCGTCCCCGGTGCTCCCACCGATGTAGCTCAAAAAATGAAATCCGCCGAAAACGCTCGTTGAGCCGCCGCTGGTGGTGAGAACAGTTGACGACGACTGCAGGAATGAGAACCCCTTCACACTTCCAGTGCTCATAACCATCGACCGCTGCGCTGTGACGAGGCAACCTGATACCTCAATGTGTAACGATGCTGCCTCACCGTTGATGCGAATGATATCCCCGTCGCTTCCGTAAGCACCCAGCACTGCAGCGGTGGACTGCATCGCGGAGGCCTTGATGGTCACCGCTTGCATTGATGCACCAAATAAAAATACTCCGGGGCCGTTGAGTGCCGACACGGAGCCCCCAAGCTCGTTGAGCACCGTCACACTAACCATGATGCACGTGGAGCATGCGACGACGGCAGAGGTGCTGGATGATGAGACCCATGCAGAGGCTATCGTGATCGTGGACAAGGAAAGTATGTTCGGCGTATCGATGTAAATGATGGAGCCTGCGGAGGTGGTGATGCTTGTCCCACTGGTAGAAAGCACAAACGAGGTTGCAGAGCTGCCGAAGGCCACAACATTGCCGGACGACACTGAGATGAAACTTCCGCCCAACGGGCTGATGGTGTCTACAGCAATCACCCGGAGGTTGAATGACGACGTCGTTAACGTAATGAGGGTCGCAGTGGAAGTAATTGCGCTGCTGATGATGCTAATCGTGACGGCTGAATTTACAGAATTCCCGCCGAGGCGCACGAGTCCGTTCACCATTGTCTTGAGGTTTGGCAAGTTCGCACCCGCGGCGAATGAGCAGCTCATGCATGGGCGGGATTCTTCGATGGTGATGGCGAGTCCTGACGGCGTACCTTGAACAGTTGGGCCCACGAAGAACGCGAACGCATCTACCACGGAGAGCTGCGATCGCTTCCACAGAATTGATACGAATTGTAACGATCCGACGGTGTGCGCCAAATGAACGGCGTGATGGTTTGCGCCGGAAATGGAGTGCACCGACTGGGCGTCGATTGTAATCCCCAAAGAGGAAATGAGGAAGCCATTAAACCGAAGAAATGAGCACGTGCTGGTCGTGTGCGTCACACCGCTCATCGAAATGATCGAGTTCGTGATACTCTCGGAAAACACAATGCACCCTATGGTGCTGCTGTCTGATGCGACGAGCCGAAAATTGGTTTGTGCAACCGACACTAGCAACGACGATAAAAAACCACCGGACTGCACGGAGATGGTGATGTCTGACTCTGCAGAATTTGCAATTGTGATGGAGTTGACGACTGCGTTGTTGCGAATCACGACAGTCGTTGCGGGGGCAGATATCGTCAAGTCACTAACAGAAGCTGTGGATCCGCTCACAGTGATTGCAGACGTGACGACGCTTTCGGAAACAGTCACTTGCGTGGCAGTTCCGGCAATGTTCATAGTCCCAAACCCAGCCATGGTACTCACGACGCCGCCGCTGTCGATGTTGGCGATGTCGTAGGAGTTGAATACAGTGACGACAGCGCCGGAGCGAATGGTTGCAGTCCCCACCAACTGCGACAGGGTCCCGATCGAGGCGCCATGAAACACTGTGGTGGCGCCGTACGTCTTGGTGACCGCGAACACTGGATTGTCATAGACCTCCAAGTTAAGCGGCTCAAAACTAAGTGATACAGATTGAGACGTGCTGCGTGATGGGGTTGATGTGGGAGGAGGTGGCATGACCCAGCATCCTGTGTACAGGGTGGAGCAGCCTGCACCAACCCCACTCGGGTCTGAAACGGCCGTCACCTTTCCGTTGTAGTCACTCGTCAGTTTCGAGTTGGCGCGTTTTGCTTCGGTTCCACTGTACACGCATTGGAGCGATATTTGATTGAAATGACTACCCATGTTCGGGGGGAGCAGGTTGGCAAAAATCAGATTCGACCCAGTGATCAACACATTCACAGAGGTAAACGACGAAGCTGTAACAGAACCAAAGAACGAAGTGAAGGTCGTGGCGTCCGTCGTTGCAAATGAGCAACTCATCATGCTAATCGTCGTCCCCGCGACGAGGAAACCGTGGACATCGAGCAGATAGTCCAAGGCCGAGACGAATGGGTGACTCATACAGTCCAACACAAAGTACGAGCCAATAGCGGTGGATGTAGACGACAAGTGCATGAGGACTCTCTTAGAAGGAATTCCCACGGTGTTGTAGGGAACGAACGCTTCCGCAACAGAAAGACCTTGGAAGGCAAAAATGTTGCTGGCGCTCGTTGTGAGCCCACCAAAGAACAACACACCAGTTGTCGAAAATGCTGTGCTCGATGAATAGTAGGCGGTGATGTCAGTGAAGAAGAAACTGCACTGCAACGTCGTCATTGTGCTCGTGGGAGAGTATACCGACACAAGGAACACAGAGCCACTGGTTGCTGTGAGAGATAATTCGTTCCCCATTATCGTCGCGCTGAAGAGGTTCACAGAAGCTGGAGTCGACGGAACCGCTGGACGAAGAGCGATCATGACTGCGTCGCTCGATGCTGCTCCGCGTAGCGTAACAGTTGATCCAGTGATTGTTGTGGAAACAGTGACAACAGACGACCCACCGAATCCGATCAAGGAGTTTGTGGTGAGCGTCACGCTGCAACCGATCATGGCGATGTCTAGCTGTGCCACGGCACCTCCAAACACGAGGATTGGCGCGCTTCCAGTAAAGGAGCTGCTGACAAAACTGACTGTATTGCTACTTCCGACGGCGGCAATGCTGCCGCTGCTTTTAAATAAACTGGCGGTGGTGTAAATGAAGGTGGTGTACGTCGATGAAATGACCATCGACGACGAAAGCGACGAGCTTGCAATGTCAAACAGCGGCGACGATCCAGTCGAGAACACGCCGCATGGAGCAAGCTCGGTGCACGGATTAAGCCAGGAAAACCCTTTCGACGACGATGCCCCAGTGCGAAGAACTGAACTCCCGGCATGAACCGATGTACCTGGTCCAAATTGAAACGTGTTTGGGCCCCACCCGAGCTCGTTGACGGAAAACACAGTCGACAGTGCTGCGACTACTGCCGCAGCGGCATTCACATAGAGAGACGAGATGGTGTTTGGCGACGACACAACATTCGTCCCTGCCTTGATCTGGCAAGACTCAATCGTCATGTACACACTTGAGGCGACCCCAGCGATGGATAGAATTGGTCCTGCAAGACCACCTGTGGTGTCGATCACAACCATCGAGGAGCCGGTTGAGGATACCGATATCGTCACTGTTCCCACATCACCGATAATGGCCACCCCAGTCCCTGCCACAAGTCGACCGCCTGCAGGAATGATAAGGTCAACAGTGAGTGCAGTTCCTGCAACAGTCAGCGCTTCCCCAACCGTCGATACTGTGCCACCGAAGGTCACAGAAATGCCGCTCACAAAGTTGTCAGCACGGATGATGGCATTGTCATCGATTACATTTGTGTTGGTGTTATGTAGTGTGCCACCGGTGATCGCCACAGTGATGGGATCACCTGCCGATGGAGCAATGTGCAGAAAACTGCCACTGTAATAAGTCAAGACGGAGTCCGAAACGACAACAGAGATGGGACTAGTCAAGGACCGACCTGGGCGGCCGATCTTAATGACGCTGATGTCTGAGCCAGGGGTGGTGATGGTCAATTTACTCCCAAGGATCGTAGCAGAAAACGACGTCGCCTCAACGTCGTTGGTAGAAAGCAGTCTCGGCACGAACATGTTGAGTGACTTTGTGACGCCGGGAACGCCTCCGCAGTTCGTGCAGTCCATGCAATCTTGAACGAACAGACGAAATGTGGAGCCACTATTAAAATTCATCGTGGCAATTGCTGCGGTAGTCGGCCAACCAGCGACCAGCAAACGCGATGCAACCCAACTGATGTCGATGGATCCTGACATCATACCGCCAAAGCTGACAGCGTTAAATCCAGACAGTGCGTGATACGAGTAGCCTCCTACACTAATGACGCACCCGTCGACATTACCTGTGCAGGTGATAAACGAACATGCATTGGACGTGAAGGAAATACCCGTGAAGGAGAACGTGGCACTTGTGAGAAGTTGTGAGAATCTCAAACACCCAAACGTTGCCCCGTCACCCCCAACAATTCGAAGGTTGGAAAGTGGCACATCAGATTCGATCGCTCCAATCCGACTGTTGCCACTCACGGAGAGTGTGATTGGTGTGGACCCAAGCAGCCGGATGCCGTTGACAGTACTGCTTTGAATCGAAACAGTAGAGCCTCCTGCAATCGTAAGCGCGGAGACGGTTGCTCCTGCGGTGATATCCAGCACTGTGGGGCCAGTCATGGACAGCAACGTCGTCACAGTGCCTCCTACGTGCATCACTCCAGCGCCAATAAGAGATGTGACGGTAGCCCCTGTCGACACAAACGCAGTTCCTAACGATGTCAGCTGGGAAATAGACGTACTGCTGCTCATCGTGATGATTCCTGACAGTTGGCGCATGTAGGTGACAGAAGAGCCGCTGATGAGGTGTGTGGAACCGTATGTCTTGGTGATGGCAAATACACCACTGTCGTAGACTTCTAAATTCTCAACTTCAAAAGAAGGGGAGAGAGATGGACTCGGACTTCTCGATCCACTGAGTGTTGGAAACGACCAGCAT
>CYKH01000134.1:0-17303 GCA_001460835.1 Bodo saltans | reverse complement strand
TAGGCAATCTCAAACGAGTTCGGAGCGCAACCACCACCACTGCCGTCGTGGAGGTATAACGTCACAGTCGAATAACGCAGTTGTAGAGGAACATACGGCATGGTGGTGGTAAAGGTGAGGGAGTACCAGTCGTACGCATCTGTGCGTGTGATCAGCGAAATGTTCGTGAGCGCAAGTTGCGGGACGATGGAGGAGGGTGATGAATCCACGCAACCTACTACTCCTAGGGATGCAGATTGGGTACGCGTTCTGTTCGAGGCTGGTGGCGGGTGGTTGTCAGCCGACAACGACGTCGACGAAGAGAAAGAGATGTCAGATTGAGTGGTGCTGGTTGAGGACGAACTCTTCTTCTTCTCCGATGCTGAGATGAAGCTGCTGAGTGACATGCTCACAGAATAATACGAGCGTGATTGTGTTATCGAAGCACTTGATGAAGAATGGGATAACGTTGCCCTCGAAGATAGATGCCGCCGAGAAGCGGAGGAGCTGGAGGTAATGCTTGCGGTGCGCGATGTCGACGCGCTGAATGTTGTGGTCGCACTTTGGTGATCAAAAACAGCCGAGAAGCGGAGGAGCTGGAGGTAATGCTTGCGGTGCGCGATGTCGACGCGCTGAATGTTGTGGTCGCACTTTGGTGATCAAAAACACGTGATTGTGTTATCGAAGCACTTGATGAAGAATGGGATAAGGTTTCGCTCGAAGAAAGATGCCGCTGAGAAGCGGAGGAGCTGGAGGTAATGCTTGCGGTGCGCGATGTCGACGCGCTGAATGTTGTGGTCGCACTTTGGTGATCAAAAACAATGCTCACAGAATGATACGAGCGTGATTGTGTTATCGAAGCACTTGATGAAGAATGGGATAAGGTTTCGCTCGAAGAAAGATGCCGCTGAGAAGCGGAGGAGCTGGAGGTAGTGCTCGCGGTGCGCGATGCCGACGCCGACGCGCTGAAAGTTGTGGTCGCGCTTTGGTAATCAAAAACACTCGACCTCGATAAAGTACCACTCTTGGACAAGGTGGGCAGTGTTGGGGTTAAAGAGTGGGTCGTCGAAGCGGTAGCTGTTGACCAGCGCTGCGAAACACTTCCCGAACTAGTGCCACTAACTGAACTGCTCCTGGTGCGAGTGCCACTTTGGGTATTCCGGCGAGATACGGTTGCTGAGTCGCTACCAGTTGTTGAAGGACTCGCTGATATGGACAGGCTGGCCGCCGAACCACTGGCACTTGCTGAACGGCTAGGTGATGTGGAGAGGCTTAGTGAACCACTGCCGGTGCGCGTTTCACTCCGGGGCTTCCGTTTGAGTTGCGTGAACGTCATTGACGAGCTCCCAGAAACAGAAGAACTCCATGAGCGCGACCGTGTGTGAGGAGGTGCTGGTGACCGAAGCACAAAGTGACGGTCTGTGCCTCGACGACAGTCTTAATCTGAACCTACTTCACTTTCTGTGACACCTCCAACCGCTGCACCTACCTCACTTGCTGGACTACCTCGCTCAAGCTCTTGCTACGCAGCTACTTTGCCTGTTCGACTAGCTGCGTGACGGACAACGCAACAACCGCGACACCCTGTAGCTTTTGCTCTCACTCTGTGAAGACCTAACTCTCCATGAGGTGCTACTCCACGCTCTTAAGAAGCTGTTGGTGAGAGTGGCGCTGTTTGAGGCACTTTGAGACGACAGCGACGCGCTCTGCGACATTGACGTTGTCGATGAAGCGCTTCCCGAAGGCGATTGCTTCGAAACTGTTGCCGATGCAGTGCGGGAGTTGACGAGGCTGTGAGTGACCGATAACCGCACAGAAAACGTGGTTGATGATTTTGGCGCCGAACGAGACAGCGTTAACGAAGCGGAAAAAGATTTCGACGACGATTCCGAAACCGAGGAGCTGCTCGAGAATGACCGGGAAAGAGAACCTGAGCTTGAAGAAGTGAGACGGACCGAGTGTGTCAATTTCGAAAGTGTGACTGAGTTGGACGGAGACATGGTAATCGAGCTCGACGTCGTGAGGGACCACGACTGCGTAATGGTTCCTCTACTTTTGGAGGTACTATCGGAAGGCGATCTCGACGCGATACTCATTGTGCCTGTTCCTGTCGTAGAATTCGACACAGATGCACTGCTGGAGATGCCGCCACTTGCGGTGTTTGAGGAAGTGTACGATTCAGAAGCAACAGCGGAGGCACTGTCAGTGGAGAGCACCCAGCATCCACTCGCACTCGCGATGCACTGCGATTTGCTCATGCCGCTGTCGGTAGCGCTAACAACCGACTGGATGGAAGCGGGAAAATGAACCGTCTGCAATCGCACCCCTCGACCCAACCAACTGCACTGCACGATAATGCTGTATAGCGTTACCGACGATACTGGTGGCATCGGCACAACAACAGCGCCATCAACCATCTTCAGTAGTGCTGCGTTGAATGCAAACGACAAATAAAACACTGTTGGAGCTGTGGTGAACTGTACAATCGATTGAGTCGCGTCCCGCCATACAATGTAACTATTCTTCAACGTAATGCCAGTGGTACTAAACGCATGCGCGCCGTTGAGGTACAAGACAGTGTCGCCTGCGCTAAGCCCGGCATTGTGATGGACACAATTGATGTTGATACTCGACGTGCCTATGGTCGAAGAGCCTCGCGCACAAACGAACGCTCGATGAAATCCTGCGTCAAAGAAATCTTTTGTCGGACTACTTTCTGCCGTGTCCCAGTAAAGGATCGTCATCTGCAAGAATTTCATCGGAACATTTTGCAGGTCTGCACTTGACAGCTCTGCAAGAACCAACGCAATCACCGTGTCCGCCTGGCCGTTGCTTTCCGTGATGGCAAGTACCGATGAGCTGTTTGTGATCGTCACAGGGACTCCGCTGACGGCGGCGGTGATGTACACCACTGCACGAGTGCACGCCGCAGCGCCCACGTCCAAGATGAGCGACAGCGACGTGATCGTCACTGTTGAAAGGGTGTACAAGCCACTTGGAGTATCGAGAGCAATCACCGACACAATGTCTGTCGATATTGATGAAGATAACGAGATGGTGCACGAGAGGATCGTGAAGTTGAACATTGTCGTCGTAAAGGTATCGGTGGTGGTATCCGAAACGGGCGTGAAGAATTGATTGTTGTTGCAGACAAAGATGCTGTCAAGGAGAAGCATTTGCAGCGGCACCAATGGCGCAGGGGGTAATGCAAATGTCTCATTGATAGTGGCAATAAGATCGCTGGTAAAGATGTCGACAAAGGATGTTGTCGTCACTACCGAGTCGATGCTTAAAATACTCACGAGTTGAGATGCGTTCACAACGGTGTGGATCAAGCTTATCACAATGTTGCCGCGCGTTACGCTGGCAGCAATGTTGATCACTGTGAACCCAATCGAAGTGATAAGGGAGCGTGCAGAAGATGACTCGCCTGCAATTGTCACTGTGAGCGACTGGGTCTCACCAGAGATTAAAACGACATCCGTAGTCACAGAAACAGTCGATGAAAAGATCGAAACAAAATTGGAAACTGGGGAATCTAAAAGATACCCCGCGCTCAATAACTGCACTCCGGTAAACTGTGCCGAGGTCGTGATCTGCAGTGAGACGCCAGAAGCTCCAAAAAAAAAGTACGCCAACGAGCTTGTCGGCACAGAGACAATGGCACCGTCACTCACCCAAATTCTGGCGAGCACAAGTGTCGTAGCGTACACTGCATTCAGTTGTGTGACGGTCACATTGGTCGTGGCTCCAGTGATCCCTACGGTAAGGTTCGTCATGACGTCGTCAACAGACACCAGTCCTCCGTACGTGTTCACGAGAGTACCTGACTCCATCACAACCGTAATATTCACCCCAGCGTGGCATGTCACAATCGTTCCGAAGTTATTCAGATCCAAGTACCATTGCGAATTCGTTTGAGAAAGGAGGAAAAAACCAATCAGCCAATTGGGTTCGTCGATAAAATATCCACCGCCCCCAATGCCCCAAACGATGACGCTGCTGTCACCCACGATGGTGGTCATGTTGGTTGTGTTGCCATTAACGTACATGAAATCACCGTAAGCACCAATTGAGCTGTTGGAGACAGTGAATGCAACGTTGTTGAGGTTGAGAACCTCGACAGTCAACCAACTCATGATATTAGCAGTCACTGAATCCAGCGACAGTGACAATGACGAGTTAGCATCGAATCCAGACAATACATTCAGAAAATTCTGCCCCGTCATGGAAAATACGACACCTGAGGGGTCAAACGTACATGGGGAGCAAAACGAAACATGTCTCAACAGAATCGTATTGTCCCCACTCAACTCTCCCATATTCAGTATGTCGATAGTGAATGACGTCACTCGAATAAGGGAGTATCCCACGAGTGCAATGCTGGATGAATGAAACGCATTCTCCACTGTCAGGAAAGAGCAACTTGACGACTGAAATGTGATTCCACTGAAGGACAGCACCGAAGACTGCAGCAAGTAAAATGACATGCACTGAAAGCTAGAGCCAGCTCCTCCGTAGATGGTGAGGTAGGACTGCGAGGCACTCGCTGAGATTGGTCCTACACTACTGCCGCCGCTCACTGAGATGCTAACGAAGTTGGAAGAGCCAACGATGCTGATGAGCCCAACCGTCGCACTGCTGTGAATGTTGACCACAGACCCTCCAGCTATCGTAAGTGCGGTGATCGTACCCGACCCAACCGTCAGCGTTGTCGCGCCTGTCATGGATAACGAGGTGACAGTGCCATTCACGTACATGGTACCCGCCCCTGTCATCGAGGTGACCGTGGCCCCAGCACTAATAAAAGCGGTCCCAGCGGAGGTCAAGTGCGTTATCGACGCCCCAGCATCTACATACACTGTCCCTACACGTTGGTTCATGTACGTGACGGAAGATCCGCTGAAGAAATGAGTGGTGCCATATGTCTTTGTGATGGCAAACACATGACTGTCGAATACTTGTAAGTTCTCCGGCTCAAAGGACAACGATTTCGTCTTAGTTCTCCGACCGCACTCTGCAGTGATCGGGCACGCCGTGGACACTGGTGAGAGTCCCATCGTGTGGCCTGAGATAAACGTTCCACTCGATTCAGCAACTCCATTAAACGTCACGCATGCAAACGTAAGAGTTGCTCCTGAGCCTAATGAACCCGAAGAAAATACATTGCCTGCACTAGCTGTGGATAAAGCAAGGTTTGACAACACAAATGATGTGGTCCCAATCCCTGCCCCACCGATGTCCAATATGGACGCCGATGACGTCAACCAACTAGAGTGGGATATGGTAAACGTGCTCCCAGCGATGGTGCCGCCGCCCATACCTGGCGTTGACGACGACGACCACATGGAACTCGTGGCTGACGTTGGTGATGTCACACACTTGATAAAAATGTTAGTGGTATCGACGACTGCACTGGACGACAACGAAACGAGAGTTGCAGCTTGGGCGTACGTCCCGTCAAACCCAACATCGATAAATTTTATCGCACCGCTAGAGAAATGTGTCGATCCACTCGATGCTGGTGATACGAGCACCGCCATGCCTCCGCTCCCGACGTACCCATTGTTCAGCATTTGAGTGCTCTCAATGCGGATGGTGGACGCAGAAAGGGCGCCGTCGTACGCAACTATGGAACACGGGGGATTGCATGCAAATGTAGACTGGTAATGAGAGATGATAACCCCAACAGATGTCAGCGAACTGCCGCCCATCACCAAGAATTGGGCGTTCGCTGTTCCTGTCGTGTCTGTCGAAGAAAATGTGCTGTGGTCCGTGTACACACCGAGGCCGCTTGTGACACTGGTGAACTGCATCAGCGGTTCGACGTACGAGTTGGATGTCGTCATCGTCACAGATGACATGGATATCTGGACGTTGGTGGAGGTCGGGTCAATATTGAAGTTCAAGAAACCTTCGTACAGGCTAAAGTAAGAGTTGATCATGCGGATCGAGACTCCCGTCATGACGGGCACGCCAGTGCTATAGTACGCGGGGACGTCCGCCACGAAGACAAAGGAGCGTGTAGAGTCACGATATTGTGCGTATCCAGAGGTGTAAAATGTGTCTTGGATCAACACGGAAATACCTGCAATCGACGAAGAAAGAAGTGTGGCGAATGCACCACCGTAGACATCCGTCCTGAGGTCTGCGACTTCGGCTCCGTGGAAGGTCACGGTGCAGTCTTTCACAATGTCTGTCCCTGCTGCCGCCAGCATACCAACGTTTTCAAAATTGCCATAGAACTCCAAACCTTTGCCAGAAACGTAAAGATTCACACCTATCATCGTGATGTAAGCGGTGATGATGGTGTCGAATTGAGATCGGATGTGATTATCTCCGTCAACAATATCGCCACTTGTAAGCTGCTCTTTTGTATATGAGTTCGGGTTGGACGTGTACGTGATCAAGGCGTTCGTGATCTCATTCAAGGCCACAACTCCAATGTAGACATTCGCCGACCCACCAGTGATGATCACCGTTAAGTTCGTCACGACATCCAAGTAAATGCAGCTAAAAAAGCAATACATGTACACATTGAAGGCATAGAATGCAATGTTGTTCATGGTGCCTGCGGGCGCGTAAATCATGCACGTGAATACTCCGGCCCCAGTTGTGTTGAAGTTGGCGAGGCTCACTGAGACTCCGTCAACTATTGCTGAGGAGGACTCAACGCGCACTACCATTTCTAGGTTGAAGTAAGTGTAATTGCTATGGTGCACGTTGACGTTGCTGACTGTGACACCAGCTGCGTTGCTCGAAAAATATACCAACCCAAAATAAACATTGTCGCCATTGGAGTCTGGGTAAGGTATGCCGGGGGTTGTACCCGGTCTGGAGGTGCTTTCGAGATTGGCACCCACCGATGAGATGCTGACTCCGTTCCCGTTTTTAAGAAACTGGAAGTGAGTTTGAAGCACTGTGAGGTTGATCCCGATCGCATCCGCAATAAAAGTGCCAGAAAAGTTCGTCACATCATTAAGAACATACAAGAGTGCGTTCAATGACGAGACCCAATGAGTGCCATCTCCAACGAAAATGTGGAGCAGAGAAACTGTACTCACAACAAAAAATGAATTCGCTTGCGAACTAATCTGCGTGGTGTTGATGGTACAGGTGATGTTGCTTATAGAGCCGCCGAAGTATCCAATGTTGGATGAGGCGGAGGTCGTGGCAAATGTTGAAGATACCATCACGATTGTCGTCGAAGACACCGACCCCGCAAAACGTATCAACGCGTTTCCAGTTGCGCTAGACACTGTGGTATCTGTAAATGTAATCATCCAGTTCGACATCACTGGCAATGAAAATGTATATTGTGAGAC
The DNA here is from genome assembly GCA_001460835.1 of Bodo saltans. Classification (NCBI taxonomy): domain Eukaryota; phylum Euglenozoa; class Kinetoplastea; order Eubodonida; family Bodonidae; genus Bodo; species Bodo saltans. The sequence continues at coordinate 9,999 of CYKH01000134.1, read as the reverse complement.
GTCCTGCGTAAATGTGGCAGAACTCACCGTCAACACGAAGCCATTCACCGTCGGAGCTACGAACGAAATGCCGTAGTAACTACCACCGCTGATCCACAACCCAGCAGCGTTCGTAATGACTAATGGACTTGCTGTTAGCGTACAGCCTACGAACTGATAATACACTGTGGAGCTGACGATGGCATTGCCTGTTGTTGTGCATGCAGTGGACGTGTACGAACTCCACGATTGTGCATGCGCAAATGCTACTGAGACATGAGATTGAGTGTTGTTGGTTCGATAAACCTGCGAAAGTGGTAATGTGTTCAATGTGAATAGCCACAACAACACAACTGTCACCAAGGAAAACGAACGCCAACGGCCAGAGCCTTTCAAACATCGTTCATGGATGACGCGTGGTGGTGGCGCAGTTGGATGTGCAGTGTCCTCGGCACCTTCGAGAACTGCTGCTCCTGTGTAAAGTAAATTATGCAGCATGGTGGAACCATGAGATTGAGGTGGTGGGAGTGGGAGTGGGGAAGGGGAAGGGGTGAGTAATTGTGGAGGTGGCGGCGAAAGAGATAACATCGCAGCTGTGCCAAACATTCGCGGCAATTCGTTGAGGAAGACAGAAATCCGAAATGGGAGAATTTCCGTTGCGCCGCTACCCCAAAGATAGCGTGCGTCCCACATAAGAAGCGAAACAGAGAGGAGGGACCAAGAAGCAGAGCACATCTGTTGTTGCAGCGTCATACGCAAAAGAGAAACGTGTGCGCTAAAGTTTGATGATTTTGTCCGTAGGACAACTTTGAGCTGAGAAAGTAAACCCCTGCATTCTTCGCTATTGGTGCGTGAGCAGCGGTGGTGAGTATCACACAATTGAGATGAAGCCTGCACGAAACAACAACAACTCCAAGCAAGTCTCGAATATTCTAACAAATCTGCATCGTCGCTCACATCACAAGAAACGAAGAAAAGAAACCAAAAACGTGAGCCCCACCAACACAGCTGGGGATGAATGAGCGAGGAGCACTTGCGCACGAGACACACATTTTGTTGAGCATTCGTTTGAACACATCGTGAGAGGGAATGATGAGGTTGGTGATAGCCGTGTTTCATTTCATCGCAAAGAGGCTGTACAGCTTCTTGTTCCGTCTGTGCAGGAAGAATCGTGCAAGCACTTGCTACGAAGCTGCAGGTCATTTGTAATTCCGGTCGATTTTTAGAAATTGTAGCTCCGATAAAAAAAAAATTAATGTGTGAGGAACGCGATTGGGGAAGGGAGCACACACACAAAAAATCAGCACACTTGTTTTGTTTGCTTTTATTTGTTACTAAATTGACTAAGGACTCCTGTTTGTTCGTGGTTGGCGTGTGCTCCTCAACAGCAGTGATTTCGTTTACTTGGCTACCACAGTTGTGTTGCTCTGTATTTCGCAAAGAAACAGAAAGAAAGAAAAAAAAGATAGCGAAGCGGAAGTCAAGGAGTTAAGGAGACGGGGGGAAACCACCAAGTTATGGATTGCGGATACGCTGTCGTTTACAGTAGCAGTACTGTTGCAGGTAAAGCTTTGAAATTTACATCTCAAGCACCGATCTCATTTATCTATGCGGCTAGCATACGCATTGCTCCATAATGCCGTCAAGTGTGAGATGTCATCACCTGCTAGCTCATTTCCGAAGGTTTGCCCCTCGAAGGGAGCGGGGTGTCTGTAGGTATGTTGCTTCCAGGGCACACATACTTGGACCAAGAGAGTGCACCTAAGAACATCATTTACACACAAACCAAAGAAAAAATCGCTCCTGAAACGTGCACTCCTCTCGGTGTCAACCCCAAGAGCGTACATTTACGACGACGACAGCCCTTTGTGTTCCATCGTTTTTAACTGCGCCCCTTGTGGCCACGGCTGCAAACCTGACATCGTCGTTGGGGTCAGGGGGCCAACAACTGTGTCATGTGTACGCTATTCTTTGGAAGCGACGGCTATTCTAGATGGCGCGTTTTCTGACAGAGGCAAAAATCAACACATGGGGGAAAAATGAATCAAAGACGTGTCAATCATCTCTTCAAAAAAGGTCAAGGTCAAAAAGTCGTTCAATAAAACATCGGCAAACGATTTCGTGCCTTTTTCCGGGATTTTTTCGTCTCTTCTGTGGCGTATTTCTCTTTTTCTTTTGTCAGACTTCTACACTGCAAAGATAATTGGCGGAAAAGGGGTGCGAAGCAGTCGTGTGCACACGAAGGAAAATGCAGTCCACTCGACGCACAGCGGCGTCCTGCCCTGAACTCTCAGATAAAAACCTCTACACGTACCATCTTTCCGCATTCAACACTGCAACCTTTCATGGACTGCTGTGCTATGCGTCTTTTTTCTGCATGCCCTCCCAGTGCACCAGCAGACGCATTGCGTGGGCCTCCAGTTCCATAATACCACTTAAGTGTCGCTCCAAGCGCTTCGATAGGGCTGAGGGTGATGAGGGGCGATCGCCTGGCTCAACGTCAAAGACCCGTTTCTCTGTGTCAGCTATGACCGATCCAAACAGCCGGGGGGTCAGTAAGTATGTTGCTTGCAAAGCACACATGGCTTTTGTCAACCTTCGTTCAATCGCGTCTCGATCTCCGTGGAAATGCTCTTGAGTGACTGCAGGCGTTGCCAGCGACGACTTTCGCCGAAGGCGATTGGATGTCGAGGACCGAACGATGCCGGCCGGAAGGGCGTTGAGCGTCGACCCCCGACGTCCAGCTGGTGGGCTGCTCGACGTCCCATAGGCACCAGCACCTGTTGCACTAGTGGAGCTCATGCTAAACGGCGTAGAGCGCTCATCTCCCTCCTCGACCCGTCTGCGTACACTGGGAAGAGGCGAGAACACCAAGTCGTCATCATAACCAAAGCGTGAGTGTCCAGCGTCCCTGTGAGGAGCTGCTGAAGTTCCTCTGCAGAGAAGGGAAAATCAAGAGATGATGACCGCCCAAGCTGCTGCTGCTCTGTTGTGGTGTCGTGGTTGCTCTTGGGCGCACCCACAACGTTGCTAAGGTTATTGGGAGGTAACAGTGGCATGATGAGGTCGATGTTTGGGCGAGGTGACGCGGCTGGTGGTAGGTTGCGAGCGAGAAGGTCGTCAAGATCGTCGGAAAGGTTGCTAAGTTCATCAGGAGACACAGCATGTGTTTCAATGCTTCCAGCGAGCGGCGGCTTACGCATCGATACAATGCTCTTCACCTTAGGAAGAGAAGCGTCCTCTTCCGGTGGTGCAGAGTGATGATGATGCGCTAGGATGCCACCAGATATTTCCTCGTCGTCGATTTCGAACGAAGGAACCTCGTCAAAGTCGAAGTCGTCCACAAAAGCGGTCGGTAGGATTCGAGCAGAAAAAGACTCAAAGCGATTCGTTTTCGTTTTCTGTGGACGCAAATTCGCTCGGAGGATCGAGGAAAGGACATCGTCGTCTGGCTGAGGGGATCGCACGTGAACGACTGCAGAGCTGCCACCACCCATTGCCGCATCGTCGCCAAAATCATCGGAAAAGAAGTTGTCGAAATTAATAAGCTCTGGATCGATCGTCATTTCCATTGGCAGTGCTGCATCATCTTCATCAAATTTCACATCGCTCAATTCAACATCTCCGAGTTCAAAATCAAAGCCTGCAGATGCTCCTGCGAAAGACGATGCTGAATCACGTCGTCCTCGTCGTCGGGGACTGGAATGGCGGCGCCCAACGACGTCGTTCATGAAAGGTGGTCGTGCCAGAGGTGCTGCTGCTGGTCCGTAATCGTCTTCAGCAATGTCGAGGAAGTCAAAAGCAGCACCGTCAAACGGCGCAGATGCTTTCGCAGCAGCTGATGGGATAGGGTGCAGCGGAGGACGCGGGGTAGAGCCTGACTTTGCAAGCGTAAAAGGCAGACTGAACAGTCTCTCCATCATGCCTCCAAGGTAGTGTGTATCCGCCACGGTGGTGGTAGAGACGGTTTTCGACTCCACATCAGTTGGTGCATCTCGAGCAGCAGCAGCAGTGCTCCCAGCCATCATCGCCGAAGGGCCACGATCGGCAGGGCTGGTGACAACAAGATCGTTATCGTCACCATGCTCTTCACCACTGCTAAGACCTTCGAGCACCACTGATTTCGTGGATCGAATAGCCCAGCTTTCCAGAGCAATATTTTGATGGCCGGCCGTCATCGTCACGCCGTCACTGCGTTGCAATGCATCACTAGTAGCATGGACAAACATCACCGCGGAGGAACTCCCCGAAACATCGAATGTGTTTTCGTTAGTACCACGTGCGGATGACCTTGCACTCGTCGCTCCCCCATCGTGAGACGTAGTTGGGGCGCCTTTCATCGACAGTGATTGCACAGAAGAAGGAATGCCGCCACTCTTCTCCGTCGTCACGTTGGTCACCAACGGCTCATCCGCCACACGACCCCAATCGTCGACCTTCGAACCCTTCACCGCCACTGTCTTCTTTTGAGAAAAGGCTTCCAAGACGTTCATCGCAAGCGCTATCTTCTGCACAGCAACGGAGTAGCGGTGCTCGTTCGTGTGGCGCAGCAGCAGCTCACGGAATGGGGCAACGCTGCGCTGGATGCGTGCCTCCTGTGCAACAACGTCACGACGCAGGCTAGTAATCTTCGCCCCCATCTGCGAGATCGAGCGGCCCTCCAGCGTCTCCAGCGCGTCCTTCGCAGCGCGGCTCGTCTTCGCCTCGTGCTGCAGCCGGATTCGCGCAGCCTCAAGCACCGCAAGCACAGCGTACGCAAGGAACGCAACGTTCATCGCAAGCGCAGCCGCAAGCACAGCCGTCAGCCGCGCGTCGCTCCCAGCAATGCTCCCGCTGAACGTCGCCGCAAGGCACAGGAACGTCCCGAACAGCACCAGCTGGCCCAGCGAGTCCAGCTTCGCGCACAGCGCGTGGCGCCACGGGTCGCACGCAGCAGTCGCAAGCGCGAACGCACCCGCAACCCACATCCCAGCGATCAGCTGCGCCTGCCCCGCAGACGCAAGCGCCAGCGCAAGCGCCACCGCGGCCTTCCGCGCCATCGACACGCTCTCCCAGAACCACAGCCGGTACCCGCCAGTCGCAAAGAAGAACAGCTGCCGCGCCGCGTCCATGCTCCCACCGCACGTCGCCTCGCGCACCGCCAGCACCACGCCAGGCGCAAGCAGCGGCACGCCAGCGCCCACAAGCGCGATCACAAGCGCAGCCAGCGTCCGCGTCGCAGCGAACACAGGCTCAGTGTCCGCGCACAGCGTCTGCGGGTCCGCCGTCATCACGCTGTACGACCCAGCGCCCGCAGCGTCGATGCTCCGGCACGGCAGCGCCCCAACCGCAGTCTGCACCAGCGTCGGGTACACGAAGAACAGCACAACCACCAGCACAACCGCGCACGCGTTCAGCGTCCGCGCGGCGAGCGACGGCGCGGCGGGCACAGCGGGCCGCGGCGGCGCTCCGTCCGGCGTGTCCCCGTCGTACCACCCAAGCAGGTCCGCGTGCGCATCCCGCACCACGCGCTGCCCAGCCGCAGACGGCACAACGGACGCAATCGCAGCGTGGTCCACGTCGCGGAACCGCACGCGCGACGCCAGCGACCCCGCACGCGCAGTCCGGTACGCCAGCTCCGCCGCAGTCCGCGCAGCCTCCGCCACGTACCGCCGGTGCGCAACGTACGCCTTCGCGAACGCGGCAAGCCCAAGCGCACACAGCAGGATCGGCAGCAGCACAAGCAGCGCAACCAGCTGGCTCCGCGGCGAGTTCCCCACCGCGCACGCAACGTACGACAGGTTCGGGCTGAACGACGACGCCTGCCCGCCCCCGCTCAGGAACCCCGCAAGCCACTGCGGCAGGCTCAGCGCGCGCGCGGGGATCAGCGCCACCACCTGCAGGTGCGACACCACAAGCTTCGCCACAACAGAGACCACGCCAGAGTCCTCGTGCACGCGCTCCGCAAGCCCGGCAGCCACGTCCTCGATCGCAGTGAACGCCACCGTGTGCACCGACAGCGCGTACACCAGCACGCCAAGCGCAGCCACGATCGCGAACGTCACGCCCCAGTTCGCAGCGGCCGACGCGCACGCAGCGCACGCAGTCCCGCTCCGGCCGAACCCAGGCGCGCACGACCCGCACACAGCGCCCGTGTACGCCGCGGCGCACGTCAGCGCGGTCGGGCACGCATCTCCAGGTGTGCACTCGTACATCACGACCGACGCGGCGGACGAGCGCCAGAAGCCGGGGAACGCAGCCACGTTGGTCGACCCGTCGCACACCGCGTCCGCGGGACACGGGGAGCAGGAGAAGGTGCCGATGACGCCGTACTCGCTCGGAGTTTTTTTTTTTAGCCGGGGAACGCGGTCACAGTCGTGGACCCGTCGCACAACGCGTTCGCGGGGCACGGGGCGCAGGAGAAGGTGCCGACGACGCCGTACTCGCTTGGAGTGCAAGACTCTTGGCTGAGAGAAATTGTGACGCTGTCCGCGATGCCATCCGCTGTGAAGCGGAGCTGAACAATGTGACCGAACGGTGAGCGAACTCCAATGCCGCTGAACGTGTACGTGCCATCCTCAGCGACGCTAGCAGAAAATCGTTGAGGCACCGTTTCTGTGATGTCGTTGCTGGTGTGACTCTCATTTGTGATCTTGGTCGACGGATTGATGGTGATGAACGCAAGGCTGATAAATGCGGGGAGAGCAGCGAGGTCTGAGATCACATTGTTTGCGGCGTCAGACAAGGCGACTTCAGGCGATGGGTCAAGTGTGAGCAACGTAAGGACGCCGCTGCGCCAAGCGCCTTGTGGTGACATAATCATCACCTTGTTTGGTGCGCCTGTGGCGATGGTAAAACTTGCGACGCCAATTGATGAAATATTTGCGGTGATGTAGCAATACATCAGCAGAATGCCTGCGGATGGTGCAACAAGGACAATGGTATCGAACAACGCCACACCGGATGCTGTCGTGCGACGAAGGCTTGTTTGATTGAGGATACCCGGCTGCACCGCGTTGGAGTCACCGACCAGAGCTGGGGATGTCAAGGAACATCGCGCCGCAAGATTGTTTGTGTCAAACGGTCCCAGCCTGTTGCCCAGCGCATCTGTTGTCTCTACTTGAAGCGTGGGTGCATTTGTGATCGCGTCGGCGGTAAGACGTGTAGCAGCCTCTCCCCCGACGACAGAAACATGCACGCCACTGAAGTCGCCCACAATTGCGAAGGCTGTGCTGGAGGGAGAGTAGACGAACCCATCGTGGCTGTAACGCAGGACGGAGCCAGGTGGCGTCGGTCCAGTGTTGGCAGGCTGATGACAAACGACAAGAGTCGAATTGAGGTACGTCGCATTCGCAGCTGTGAAGTACGTTGTCTTACCATCCCAACTTTCATGGCGGCATGCTGACGCCGTAGCGCCTGCAACAAACCCGTAGCCAATGATAGTGATGGGCGAGGCTGTGTACTCCAGCGAACGAGCAGAAACCACCACGCCACGGCTTGTTGACGTTGTTGCAGAAAGAACAGTAGCCGAGAGTGGCCGGCGCATTCTCACAAGTGTTGTCATTGTCGTGCGGTTCGCGTAACGCAAATCGAGAGTGGCTGTGTCGCAGATCGAGTCTGCTGCAAGCGACAGTGTCGCGTTGCAGTACACAGTGCCTCCGTCGACAAAGACAGCTGGTGCCTCTGCAACGGCACCTGTGTCGTCAGTCAGAACGCACATCGGTGGAGGGCTTGTGACAAATCCGGTCCCTAAGAATGTCACCAACGTGCCACCATCGCGGTCTACCACGGGCGGGTCGACTTTCCAGATGCCAAACAGATTGATATGGTGCACAGAAGCTGTGGACGTGGCGGAAGAGGAAACTGCTGATGTCTGTGTAACCATTAATGATGCGAAGAGGGACCGGCTGGAGCTGTTGACAAGCATCTGCTGAATCACGGGGTACGCTGCACCTGCGAGTGCAAACCGTAGCTGTGAGATAACGGCAAGCGAGCTCCGCATCACACGCACACGGTAGACCGAGGTTTGCGTGGTGGTAGAGAACGGCGCCATGCCCAGCAACACGCAGTTGTCAAGGACGTCGAATGCAGCAGCACTGACGTTCCCTCCCTCAGGAACTTCGAGAAGCGCGGGTTTCACTCCCCCACTGACAAGGAGATTCGTTAACGGAAGAGACATCAGAAGTGTATTGTCGTCAGCAAACACCGACACAGCGCAAACGAGCACTCCAAGCTCTGCGCTTGCGAGACAGCGAGAGACAAACGGGCACAGAACAGCACCGCTGGTATGATTGCAAATTGTTGTTTCCCCGACAAGTTCTGTGCTGAATTGTGACGCAAGCACGCTCCCAGTCGCTAAGTCGATAAAGTGAAGAGCGAACCACCACGAAGACGAAGGCTCGAGTGCAGCTTGATGGTTGGTTGTCGCAACCACCAGAATCAATGATGAGGTGTTGTTCGCTGTTGCTGACGAATAATTCATGAACACGATACACGTAGCACTACCCTTCACTAACGTTGCCACCTCAGACACATTATTGACGTTAGGGCGGCGGATGTGGACGGTGCTCTCATCGGACGTCGTGTTGACGCTCGCTGCCGCCAGCACGTTGCTTGCGGCATCGTATGCTGCGAGAGTAAGGTTGGTGGCGAACAAAGCCGCTGCTGCTGTAGAGTCGAGAATGTGGAAGTCTTGACGCTTTGCACGGCTGCTATAAGAAGAAACATCATCAGACGAATCATCATCAGACAATTTCGTGGCTTCAATGATGACATTCACACTCGTGTTGATGTTCCATACCGCTGAGCCTCGTGGAAAGACGTAAGACAACGTCTGACTGAGCGCAAGAAGACTTTCATCAGAGACAGTAGTAGTAGTGCGAGAAGTACTATCTTCAGCTGCAGTGGCTGTGGTGGTGGCAATGACTGTGCTTACAATAATGTGTGTTGTGTTAAAGATCTTGATAGACCCAACAGGGTTTCCATCGGAAATACGTACTCGGCCAAGATACGTTAGCGTGCCATTGTTCCAACTTTCGCTGGCGAACGCAGCAACGTCTGTTGACCCGGAGTAAAGAACTCCGAAGTCGCCGTCGCGGAACAAGATTGCCGGAGAAGTTGCACTTGAAGCGACAATCGCAGCACCGCCCGCAACATTCAAGTTGGGAGGCAGTGAAGACCCAGCGACACTAAACTCAGTGTTGAGCGTTTCACAATCGATGCCAATGTAACCAGAGGCGCAAAAGGTGCACGCTGAACCAGCGAAGTGGCCGAACCCATATTCTCCTGCAAAGCAAGTGCATCGCGCTGTGAAGCGGTTGCAGCTGCCACGCCCGTTGCACGGGCATGCACGGTCACACTCGGGGCCCCAGTACAAGAGTGCGCAGTCGTTGCACGTGGAGCCGGCAAAGTGCCCTGCGTCGTTGTCTTGGCACTCACAAGTACCAGTGGTGACGTTGCATTGCGCATGTTGTAACCCGAGGGTCGACGTACAAGCAGCAGCGGTGCAGTAGACACCACACACGGTGCCATAGTAGTTGGCCTCGCACACGCACTCAGCATATGTGCCAGAGGCCGCAGCTCGGCACGCTCCGCGGCCACTGCACACGGAACCATCATCGTCACTCAGCGGACACGCCAGCGAGCAATCAGCACCAACGAAGCCAGCGGCGCACACGCACGACTTCCCAACCACGGCGCCGGTGCGCGGATCGCAGCTCACGTTGCAGGCGTCACCGCTGTAGTACGGCGCGCAGCGGTCACACGCAGCCCCAGCAAAGAAGCCAAGGGCAGTGCTCGCAAAGCACGAGCAGGCACCAGTCGGCCCGCACACACCGCTGCCGGAGCAGGGGTCGTTGTAGCCTCCCGGACACGGGTACTCGCACGCAAGCCCGTACGCGGTGCCGTCACACGTGCACTCGCCCGTGTCCGTCGAGCACTCGCCGTGGTTGCTGCACGGGGATGCAGCCCCACCAGGGCATGTGTTGCCGCACGCATCGCCCCAGTAGCCACGAGAGCAGACACACGTGCCGTTATCTGAGT
>CYKH01000132.1:0-20472 GCA_001460835.1 Bodo saltans | reverse complement strand
CAGCGAGCTCGTCTGCATTCCGATGATGTACACAATCGTCCACAGAATCATGAGCGGCAGCGCAACGATTGCACGAAGTCGGTACGCAGCGAACGTGAGAATATACACTGCAGGCAGTGCACCGTTATTGCGGATGGTTCGAGCGCACGACGTTGGGTCTGGGGCGTCACAATTCTCTGGTGATTTTCCCATAAACGCGACAAAGAAGAAAAAGAGAAACATCGATGACACCGACACCATCATCGCACGCTCAGAGGGCGTCGTTACGTATCCCGCCGAATTGGCATCCCCATTCGAAGACGAAGTGGAGGAGGACTCGGCCAATTCAGCAGACTCTTCGGTGCCTGTCGCGTCAGCATTAGTATTGGTGTGTTGCTTTGTGGTGGTGTTGTTGTTTGGTGCATTTGTCTCACTCTGCTTGATGCGGTACAAGTATGCAGAGATGCCCACATGAAGCACCGATGTTGCAAATGACATGATCATGAGGTATCTTGGCGACACCCGACCGATGCCCAGCGCCAAAAACAACGCAAGCGCAAAGATGACCACGGCAACAAGGGTGCTGCACACCAACGGCGACATTGTCTCGTAGTAGTGGTGTTCACGAATAAACGAATTCTCTTCGTCGGCGTTTAGGAAGTAAAGCGTTCGCGCCCATGAAACAAGAGCGCGTCGCAGATTGCGCAGCCACGCAGCAACGAGCGCAGCGTTCGACACCGACTCCTCAATTGTACTATTATTGTCGCGATCATAGTCATCGCCAGCCCGAGACGAAAGATGGAGCGCGGAGCGCAGCGGCCGCTGCTGATACTGAGACACCTGTGTTGTTGCAATGCCTTCACTACGGTCTCTCGAAGCCATATCCCTAGCAACATGCGGCCTCATGACACAGTGGGGGCGACACAGTGGGGGCCCAGCAGCAGCAGCAGTGATGTTGTGAGTCTCTTCTTCTTCAATGGCGTCGTTCTCCGCTGGGATGGCGAGGAGGTTGACTTCGTTAGGAACTGCTGGATTGGTGCTATGGTTGTCGTGGGGTGTGTGGTGGTGGTGACTGTGCCGGCTCACGATGGCATCGTTGTTGTTGGTGGATTGGTGCCGAGTGTCGTTCAGCGCTTCGCCTTGGGACGCAACCCACCGATCATGGCCATTTGTCATGGTGGGGCCGATCATGTGGGGCTGCTTGTGGAGTAGGTAGATGCCAAGTCCTTAAGGTGGTCGGGATGATGTTGATCTTCTGACGAGCGAAACAACAAAACCACAACACACATGGTTGGGCACCATTGCAAAATAACTACATACAGTAATACTGTAATTGAAGACAACTGTCTTCGGTTGTTGCGCAAGTTCATCAAATGGAATGGGTAAGATTGGTTGAGTTGGGGAGAGCTGATATTTATCCTCGCATATCCAACAACACTGGGATGCAAAGGGGAGAAAAGGAAAGTTGGAGTCGGACCGTGCGCTGTCAATGTCGTCTTCAACACGAGCTAAATGAAAAACAGAAAAAGGACTCGTTAAGAGGTTGAAGGAGATATTTAGGAGGCAAGGGAAGTGGGAAGGTCAGTTGGTTGACGCATAACAAAGAATGCCTGAACGGTCATCGTCGTGTAATTTATTTGGTAGACATCGCAAAGGGAGACATGAGTCTGCGAAGATAGGACCGTAAAGTGGATTTCCTCTCTCCCTCTCACCCTCGAGGCAACCTCAGCACTTCATGAGTGGTAACGGATCGCTCTACCACATGTCGTCGCCGTGAACACTCGGAGGCAGTTGAAGTGGTGCGTATCGCTTCGTTGGGAAACTGCGATGGTTGAATACTGCGGAGGGCAGTGAAGGGGTTACCTGAGGCTCCGTAGAGACATGTGTCGGCTGAACGGCCATTCGAGAGTTGCACAACGCAAGTGGATTCAACGAGTGCTTGTGCGCAGTCACCACTGGGGTCGCAGCAGGAAGATGCTTAGGCGACCACGTCGAAGGGGGTGCCGCCGCAACAACAGCGTCGCGTAACAGCGGTGAAGTTGCGTCCTCACAAGATCGGATCCGACTCATAAGCACGTTTGTGTGCTCGGTAGAGCTGTGAACACAGCGCGGAGAGCGCTCGTCACGGAAGAATGTCGAATCGTACGCAGTCACGACGTCATCATGTGCACTTGAGCAAGCGCCCATTTACGAGGAAATCTACCGTCTACGTCTAAAACAGGTGAAAACAAACACAGCGGGGCAAGGTCACCGTGTTGCCATATACGAAATACAGAAGAATATGAATTCATTCTCGCTTCTGGCACATTGTTTTCTTCGTGTTTACATTCCGAACGAACATGTATGATCTCAAACAGACAAACGCGATATTTTCTTCTCCCTGCATTTGATCGGTGGCTGGCAAAGTCCCACGAAAGTGCGTGTGTCGACGAGTACCTCCCTGGCACATGCGACGCAGAAACAAAACGATCTAAGTGAAATGATAAGTGGGGACGGTAAGGCAGTGTGACAAAAGGAAAGCAGTATCATAGAAAAAACAAAAGCAAAGGTGAATGGTGAACACCGGCGCCGGGCACAAGAAATCCTTTTTGTCTTGCTGAAGGAACGTAGGGATACGTTTCAGCGATGTGGGAGGATGAAACTAGGGGTGGGAGCAAAATACAAAAGATATAATTAGAGGAAGACATGAAACAGGAGGAACTCCAACGGTAACCGATCTGTGGAGGAAATAACTGAAAAGGCAGTAGAAAACGTATCAGCAACGTGTCTCGTGTTGGACAAAGGCATGTGAGTGATAAGATTCGGCTCGTTCGTCTTTCGCTTGTGCGAAAGGTGCATGATGAATTTCGAACGAGATTCTCAGCGGTTCCCAAGCAAAAGCAATTCTCAACCCATAAAGAAGGAGCAACGTTAAAAAAAAAAAAAAAAGTGTTCTGATACCGCTGAGAGCGTTATGTTTCTTGCGCCAGCATAACCGTTGTCGACCCAACTACTTTGCGTCCGACAAGCAAATTTTCTTTATGTTGAAAAAAATGGGGTAGGTGTTCAGATAATTCTGTCGGGGGACAAAAAGTGGCTTGACAGCAAGTCCTCGCTGCTGATGCTTTCAGGAGGTAGTTGTAGTGGCATAAATTTCTTCATCGAAAAGCGACGGTGGTTTAACGTTGGACTCTGTGGAAACGCACTCTGAAACGTATCGGTGCGAGCCCCAATGTGCTGTTGTCGTTGTTGCGATGAGCAGACGCTACCTGGCGGAATCCACGCAGCGCCAACGTTAGGGACAGAGGAAGCAGTACTGTTCTTGACGCCTGCAGAAGCACGGTGTGAGATCACGGTCGCAAGGCCGAGTTTGGCAGCGTGTCTTGATTGGTTGCGTTGTGGAAAGGGCATTTCAGAGTTAGCTGACAATGGGTTGGGAGCGATCCGACGCTGTTGCACATACACCGGGAGTGGTCCTTCTCGATGAGTTTGCAGCCTGCAACCCTGAACATTCGACAAAGCGCTCCTCCGTCCCTCACTCGCACGGAAAGTTGTGCAAACACTACCCATATTTTGGCGTTGGGTCTCTTGAGGAAAAATCTCTAATGTTTAAAGGAATTCAAGCGAGCGGTCGCAACAAAGCATTTCTTTTTTTCGAAAAAGCAACTCAAGTTTCTTAAAGATCAGAAAGCATAGATAACCACAACATAAAAGACAGCATCGTGCGGCATCAACGATCTCTTCTCTTCCTGGAATTTACTTCGTCGTCACGGTCAGCGGAAGGCGGCGCAATCACCGACGGTGTGATGGAGCGCTTGAGCAAATGGAGAGTATCTATTCTTGAAGGTGCTTCGAAAGAGAATACATGCGCAACGCAGCGGCATAATGTTCGAGCACTCGGCCTCGCACACCCCATCAACGCGCTTCTCACAACATCCGGTAATCGTCCAGAGGTGGCAGCGCCGAAGCACGCCTCTGCTGCCAACGCGAGCCACTCCGGCTCATCCGCCTCGTCATCGGACTGGAGCATCTCGCAGGCCAATACCGTAAACATTTGAATGCGCTCCTCAGTAGTCGGGGCCGCTCTGGCAACTTCGGCACTGATCCTCCAGCGCTCCATTGGTGGACCATTGCTGATGATGGGCTGCAAGACGGCTGCACTCCAAAGACGACGAAGTTGCAGCAACGTGTCGCCCAACTGTGAGCCAGCCGCTGTGCTCCACGAACTCAGTGCGACCTCCGCTGAGGTTCGAAGAAATCCAATCACATCGCACAAATCTTTCTGCGCAGTCTTGGCGTGCTCCATGTGAACTCGGCACAATACCGCGACGTGCAGATGAATCCCCCACCGTTGCTCTGCTTCCAACACAGCCACCTCTGCTTCGACGCTCGTGGTCGTTGCTTGCAGGATCGGAAGAGCAGGGACCTGGGCGAGGTATTGTAAGACGCGCACCGCACGTGACGGAACAATACCAAATGTACAAACAGCGGGAGAACTCATCGCGTCGAGCTCGATCAATAGGGCCGCTAGGGGTAGCTTCGCCCGGGCCATCCTCTCGGAGATATTATGCAATCTCTCCATCGCTGTGTCACACGCCAAGCGGTGCTGAGAATCGTCGGAGCTTGAGAACAGCGTTGGCCGAATGTCCTCTGTCCACTTCAGGAGTTTCTGCACCCAAAGTTCCCCCTGAAGCGTAGTTACCAACTTCGCAAGTCGCGGGAGATACTTTCGTCGTTGGTCCTCGTCAACTTCGTCTTCTTGGTATCGTTCCAAAGACTGCTTCAGGTGGGTGTGGGGTCGCGACAATTCCTCTTGATATGTGGCGCGTATGTTCCGATCAAACTCCTGCTGCTGCTCCTCGCTGACGTCATCCAGCATCGCCAACGATGCTTCAAGAATGCGTCGTTCTTCTTGATAGGTTCGATGTGCGATGGTGGGAACGTAATCCGCCACACGACGGATGGCACGCAGCCTCGTCAGCCACGGCTCCACATGCTCCTGCTCGGTGGGGTCCTCGAGCACAAGTTGGTGAAGCAACGCATCCACCTCAGATGACGTGCAGCCGTGCATTGTGGCGCGCCTTCGCAACACGCCAATCTCGGTTGTCATCGACGCCAACATATCGTGCAGCTTCGGCGTAGCATCGAGGATCGTCGCTGGTATCCCAACCCTCCCCTCCCGCACTGAGGCTTCCCATAGCGTCCACGAGGCATAGGGGCGGGGTGCGGATAGGAACGCATCACATGCCGCTAGTTGAAATTGCTGGATCAGCATGGGAAGTACTCTTGCAGCCGCAGCTGTAGGCAATCCCTGCACGGAGTCGTGGAGCCACGAGGGAAAGGTCGTGATGACGACATCAGGGCAAGTGGAGAACTGTTCGAGGCGCCGTTGGGCCTCACTGGAGAGCCGCGCAGCTGCAATTGCGGCCGCCATAACACTTCAAATAAATTCTTGGGAAAATCAATGAATAAGACGCTTTTTTTTGACGAGCAAAGGAAAGGAAGAGCGATTACCAACATGAATCATTGACCGACACTGCAGCAACCAAGTCAATTGGTTCTGCTTATTTTGCACTCACACATTAATTGGTTTTCATAAATGAATAACAACACAAAACACAAAACACAAAATACAAAACGTGCCAATAGCAAATAACCGCGTTGCGGTGTACCTTAAGCGTTCTCCTTGACGAAAAACGCCCACCGTACGCTGTGAATGCCTGAAGGGTGAGGAGGGATGAAGGCTGTAACAAAATGATGGTGGTGGGTGAAAGGGAAAAGGGTCCGTAATTTAGTTTACCATAACAAATAAACTGAGGTGGGCAAAATGAGGTGGTGAAGTTAAGGTGCTGTGTTCAGTGGCTTTTGGTTCGTTGGAAGGGGAAAAAAGTGTGAGTTTGAAAGAGATTTCTGCGTGCACGTAAACAAACAATTGGTGTCCGTTAGGGTGGGGGTTGGAGTAAGGAGGTAGGGTTCGGCACTTTGCACTAGACACGTGTGGTCGCGACCGTTGAAGAACTTCAGGCATCCGCCGATGCTGCAGCGTCACGCAGCTTCACAGCCCAGCACTCAGGCAATTGCATCGCGACAAATGTTTCCGGCTGCTCTTCGACATCGTCTACAAGAAAGATCGAGTCGCTGTGGTTTGCTGGTGGATTCGTGGGCATACGTGTGGAAACATCAAACGATGCACTACTATGCTGCGAGGTGCTTGCTGTACGGTCGATTCGTTCCAGTGAATGCTCGTGTTGGCTTCGTGCCAGAGGGTTGGTTGCCTGCATCCCGGGCGAGGATGACTTCGACGGTGAAGCGACTAGTGAGCGAAAAGATGAATTTTGCTTTCGCCCCCGCGCGTCACCAACGATAGTCACCGTGTGTCCAACACGCAACCCCCGTATCGAACCATCAGCGCGTTGCCACGACACGGACCGCCTCATGGCGTCCCCAGGGGCTGAGGCAATATCAGAAGTATGCGTCTCACTCACGTGCGATGCCCCTTCGGTCATCTGAGTGTCCCTGGATCTCGATGGCCTCACAGGAGGCACCATTTCGTGAAAGGAGCAATTGCCCATCGTGTGTTTGGTTTGAAGTCTCACGACAAAAAAAGTGTTTGTTGATGAGCTCTATTTCTATTAAAGGTAATGAAATACCAAGTGAAACAAGGCCACATTCTCGCAGAATCAGAATAGGCATCCTTGTGGGCCCGGTATGGTATCTGAAATGTTACAGGGGGAATGTATTGTACACTTGCACATCACAACACAACACAACACAAGTTTCAAACGAAAATGTAAAGCAGTACACGAGGAGACATGTGAGTGTGTGTGTGCGGTAGACTGGTGGGAGAGAAGCGAGGAATGGTGGAATGAAGAACACACAAGGATGGGGGAGGAACTTTTGGAGGAATTAAATTCAACCTTTTGGCAGAGGTGCGTTGTGGGAATGAAAAAAAAGTTGTTACCTTGCACTGAATGAAACCTAAACACCAAACTTGGATGCCATCTCCATGATCCGCTTCTTCACTTCTTGGCGGCGAGGTGAGGACAAAGATGTTCTCCTTGGTGAGAGAGCATCTATCGCATGCCTCCTGGGCGACGTTGCGGGGCGTTGGTGTGTAGTCTCGTCTGCATTGAATGGCTGCGCATGTACGCTCGCTCCCTTTGGGGAGGACGGCCCGCTGTACTTACGGATGATACGATTCTCAAGCCTCACCTCCCGCTGCTGCCACGACCACAACCCTGCAGAGTTCTTGATGCGGTCGGTGAGTGGTGGTGCGGCTGGGATGGCCTCCAGTTCCTGCCGACGTGCTGCTGCGGTTCTGTCTCGATCATCAAAGGAGCGCGGTCCCCCAAATGGTTTGCTGTTGGGTGCCACGGTGTTGTCATCGGGTTTGAATATGTACAGTTTTTCGTCGTGTGGTGCAGAGATCTCTCGTTTTGGCCGCTTCCCCCTCCACCCATCGTCATCATGCGGCCCCTGCCCTTGCCAAGATAACGTCAGGTTGCTGTGGCCAACCATGTCGTCCGCGCGCCGACTGATACTGTGGGACGGAAATGCCCCAGGCTCCTTCACAAACGTAGGCCTCCAAAAAGTTGCCATGTTCACACTTAAACGACACAAAAAAAAAAAACAAGACGTTCAAGACAATTTAAATAGATTTTCAAGAAGCAGTGTCTATCACTTGGTGACGTGCTTTCTGTACAGGGGGAGTCCCTCGTTCTACAATACCGCTATCCACTCTCTCAAACGCACGGCTCTTTCTCTCCCTCTCTACTTCGTGTGAGGGTGTGCGGCCTGGGCTCGGATGATGGCTTGCGCTACATCGGAAATAGAAGTGTCAGTCCCAAAGCGTTGAAAGAGTTGCAAGATCGCTTGGCCCACAGGTGAGAGGTGAGGAGGGCTGAGAACCTCAGCCCGCAGTCTCGTGTGCGCGGCTTCGACTTGCAGTGATGTCGGGGACGAGGCTGGTGGGGCGTCAACAACCACTGGCGGTGCGGCAGCTTGGCCTTTCTTGTTGACCACCACTTCTGCAGCTTTTGGTGACGGGACTGATGGGTTGTCACCGAATCCACCGCTGAGCTTGCCCGTGGGTGTCAGACAGCCTCGTAGGATCGACACCAGTACCGCCTCCTCGTTACGTGCAGTTGCGTCTGCAACTTTAGGTCCTCCCGGGGCGGCGCTTGGTAATGCTGCGGGCGACTCGTTGCTGGTGGGGAGCACCTCTGCAAATGTGTTCGTCAGTGCGGTAGCCGTTAGCACCATCGGGTTAGTGTGCAGAGCAGCTTTGAGAGTCAATAGGCATCGAATAAGCGGATGTTCTAGCGTCACAAGCGTTGCGTCGGTATCTGCTGCACGAAGACGAGCCTGGCCCCACCAGCACCTGTCCTCGGAATGCTGAAGCGACGTGAGAATATCCCAGCCGAAACCTACAGCCCCGATCATGGGAGCAGTAAACGTCTTTCCGGGCTTCGCATGGGAGGGTAGCGACAGCACTTGCGCCAAGCCTAGCGCTAACGCATGCGTGCATGCAGTTTGTAGCCGCGTCCTCTTAATGGACGAGAGGGGCTTCAGGAGTACTGTGAGGAAGGACACGGGCGTATCTGCACCACCATCGACTCCCTCCTTGGTCGAGGGAAAGAGGATGTGGTAGGCGTCCCCGAAGGAAGATTTTCTTGCGGCAGCGGTTGTTGTGCCTTTGGCGGCCTCTTGAGACGCCGTCGATGTGTCCGCTGGTGGCGCACCAGTATCAGCAGGAGGCGGGGGAGGAGTGGCAGCAGGTTCTTCTTTCTTTGATGCTCTCTTACTCCCCTTCTTTTCCTCTGGAGACTGGGAAACGGCGGTTGGCAGCGTCGACGGTGGTGGAGGTGGCTGCCACAGCGCCATGGCCTTTCCAACATGTGCCGCCACCACGACGCCAACGAGCAGCGGCAGTGGTGCCGCCACCACAGCAGTCACGTCGTTGACGGGAAGCACCACGACGCACGGGGGCGCCACGTCAGCAACAGCGGTGAGGGACGATGCGTCCGAGCAGCGGGCAGCCACCCGTTGGATAGCGTGGCATACCCTGTGCGTGCACGTCCCACTGCTGCTGCTGGTGGACGCGGCTGTTGGGGACGATGGAGGGCTGTTAGGAGGGGAGCTCGTCACCCTACGACTTGGCTCCTCATCAAGTACAACGGTGACGTTATCTGTGGAAAGCATTGAAGACTTTCTCTGAGTGACTGCCTCGTGCAAGTATCGTAGAGGCTGCATCGTGGCCTTGATCGAGGAGGTGCTGGGGGTGTGATCATCTGCGCAGCGAATCCGAAGACTTTCGTAGAGAAATGCTTCATGGTGCACGTTGGCAGCATCGGTGGCCACACAGTGAACAGTGGCGGAGGGGAACCCTGCAAATGATAGCAAGAGGCCAACCAGATGAAACAACCGTTCTACCAATTCAACGCTGGTGGTGGGCCGTGCTGTGGCCACACCATCGACAGACTTCGCAAACGACTGAAGAAACACGACGCGGAAACTGCGGCGCGTTGAAATAGAAAGCGCCAAATCAGCAGCGTCATACTCTTCGCCAGTATTGTTTTGGTTGGTGCGGTGGTGGTGCGCTGATTTGGAGGGGCCATTACTTGGAGGGAAGGGAGAGCACCGCTCCTCAAACACATCCACCTCTGCTTGCGCCGCAAAGCAACGCAACTTCAACAGAACCTCAGTGAGGTCGAAAAGCGCATCAAGTACGGTCAGGTCCATGTGATGCTCCCGCCGTTCGGTGGTGAGTGCACGAATGTCATTCACCAGGTACCCCAGCCCCGATGCAGCATACGACACGTATTGGGCCATCGTCATACTCTTTTTCACGTTCCGTGGATCGCCACGCACTCCCGTTGTGCTGATCGCGACCCACATAAAATAGTCTGCAAGGTGCCCAGCAAGGTGCAACATTCTCGAATCTTCCATCAACGTGCCACCTTGAAGTTGGGCGTAGTGATGAGACATGTCACACCCAACCTCCACTAACATTTGTGACAGCATCATGACGCGGTGAGGATCATGTGCGGATGGCATCTCGCAGCGGCATGCCGCTGTCCTAAGTGCATTGTGTAGAAATGTTTCAAACCCTGCCTCGGTGATAAAATATTCTCTGTCCTTCAGTCGACGCGTGATCCATTCCACTGGATTGGTTGGTCGCTCTCGGAGGGACAGCAGCCGTTGAGTGAGGGCAAACATGATCACGCCGTAGCCGCTGTCCATGAGCCGCTCAGCGCTGGTAGCAGGAGCAACCATAATGCGGAACGTACGATATCTGTTTCTTGGATGTGTTCTCGATCGAAATAAACAATGAGAAACTGAACTGTTCTTTGAATTTGGTTGTCAACAAATATACATCAGACGCACTTGTTGCATCACAGATTCTTTTTTTTTCCAGAAATAGCTCCTCCTTGTGCGAGGGAAGACAGGCGCTGAGATCGCACACGAGTTTCCTCACTTTTTTTTCACGCCTAAGTTGTGTGCATCACATCACGCGTCGCCTCCCCCTCGCATTGCTCAACACGCACACACCTATCTCCTCATCTCCTCTCACTTCTCACTTCACTTTCTCGATCCTCCTCTCTCATTTCCAAATCCAACAGTGTCCGGTCCCTAGCCTAAAGTCTTGCGTCGATGGCGAGATAGCCTTGAGATTCATCCAAGGCGCAACTGCATCGAACAACGATGGGGAGTGAGAGGTGGATCGAAACGCACAAACCAAAACATTGCTAAGAGTGAATTCTCTCTACGCAAACTCAGGTTTCTCAGACACTGTCGTCTGCTCTTGGTGACGCTCGATGGGCAAGTAAGTGAGGTGCATCGCACATCGGGAAAAGCTATCCTTTGGCCACTTGGGCGTATTGCCACACAGAACATCCGCGAACACACGACTAGTGGGGTGGGTGGCGAAGGGCTTGCGCTTCACATAACGAAGATAGCATGGCGGCAGGGTGTTCGTGGCGGCGGCGACCTTGTTGGCCACAGCAGCCTTGCCTCCCTTGCCCTGGGTGGCCACACCGACATTGGGCTGCTCAAAGAAGGATACCTCTACCACATTACCATCGTTGATCACCTCCTCGGTCACACGCGCATCTGGAATCAACACCTGGAGAGGGGCCTCTTGACTAGGAGCACTGCTGTGCGTCACCCGCTCCTCACCGCCACCGTTAAGGACAAGGCCATCGAACACCCAATACTCCTCCCCGCCAATTGTCTTCGTCTGTCCGTTCCAAATTCGAACGTCGAAGCTACGGAACTCGCTGGACCACCACACAAAGTTTTGTCTTTCAAATGAACCAGGGGCTGCGTAGCCAGGGTTGATGACTAATAGGCCGCTGACGGAGCGAGTTAATGCGGCAGTGCTTTGCAAGTTGTAGTATGTGACAGGGGCGAAGGTCAAACCGTTTGAGACATACTCTGTAGGAAGGACCTCGCCGAGAAACGCAATGCGCTCGTTGGCGAACAGGGCAGTGCCGAGGGTGCCACGCATCAGAAGGACGTCCGCAACGAAGATCGTTGGAGCTCCGTTCTTACCCTCCCCAGCAACTGCAGTGAAGATAAAGCTGAGTGGCTTCTCCTCCGTGCAAGCAGCGATGAGGCGGAGGAAATTAGGAGGCAGACTATCGGAGTCAACACGGTAGCACACCCCAGCAGCGCTCAATACGATATAGACGTTACGACCGTAGCCAACCACCGCAACACGTTCGCCGTCAATTAATGGGGTTGCAAAGAAGGAGCGCAGATAGTGCGAGCGGCGCGTAAAGAAACTGTACTCGAGCACTCTAGCGGCGGAGGTCCAGCATGACGTAAAAATATCGCCAAGTTTGAGTGTCGACGCCACTGAGCGAAGAATTTGAAAGTTAAGCTTCGCGTCGCAAACAAGCGAAAGGGCGTTGGCGGGCGCACCCGACAGCGGCCCTCCCAACGACTTGGCGTCAAGTGGCATCGGCAGGATATCAGCAGAGAATTCGAATGCCTTCGGTTGGGCAGCCAGAACCCTTGCGAGAGCCTCGTTCCCATCAAACGACGGCCCCTCAGGCTCGACAACAACCAAACGTTCTTCGCCAATAAACCCAGCAGCGCACACCTCAAAGGCGATGGGGTGCTTGATGTAGTCCTGAGACTCCTCAGCCTCCTCAGCAACACCAGGGGCGTTGAACAACACAATCGCTTGAAGGCGGACTTTGTGGCGAAATAAAATATCGTCCACCAAGAAGATTTCGTGCTTGGTGCGAGCAACGGCGTTCTCAATGACAAACCCCTTCGGCTTTTGCGGACCAGTGGACTGAAGTGCTTCGACGAGATCGCGCTCGAGAACCTCGAGGCGGCTGAGCACCAACTTGCCATCGTCGTCGTAAACATCTTCGAGGACAATATGCTTGAAGTCTTTCTGCTCCTCCATCACGCGGCAAAGTTGTGTTTTGATGCCTTCCGTCGGGCCATTGGCAAAGCACAAAATTGCCGATGAGAAAAGGGGAGGGGTGGGGGCTGGGCGCATTTGGTCGCGTGAGGGAGCCTGCATCAGCGGCTGGGAACTACCTGGGTGTCCTGCGTGGTGAGAGTTGTACTGGGGATGGTTGTACGACGGCCCAGTGGAGTGGCCAGTGTGCACATGGTGCGTGTGGAAGTTGGTCGGTTGGGGGATGCTACCCACCTGAACAGAACTCATCGGGTTAAAATGTGCACCGGTGTTCATGTTCATGGAGTGGGCGTTGTTGTTGTAGTGGTGCTGGCTGCCGCCGTGGTGGGACATGGGGTTGACGTGGTGGCTCATCGAACCGTGTTGGCTCGGGCCGTTGTTCCAGTTGTTTGTGGGGTGGTGGAAGCGGCCACCGGTGTTGGCGTTGCCACTGTAGTTATTCCAATTGCTCGGAGGGTGCTGGTTGATGCCTGGAGGGCCGTTGTTGAACCCCGGCCTGGTGGGGGCCCTGTAGGATGGGCCGGTTGGGGGCATTTGCGGCATGTTCGCACTCGACGATGTCGTGGGGGAACTTTCACTCGTTGGTCGGAACTCAGCTGCTACAGCACTAAGCTTGGATCCGTTCAGATTACTCATTTCAAAGAGGTATCACCTAAAACACTGCTACGAACGCGCACTATCGGGTTTTTGGTCGGGTTTTGTTTATTTGTTGTTCGATTAGAACTCTTGCGTTCGGACAATCGCTCTATCTTGCCTTGCTTCGTACTAACGAAACCTGGAAGGTGAACTGAGTCCTGCTTACCTAAAAAATGAAAGACGTACAAACAAACGTCAAATCAGATGTTCGAGTTGTTGGTATGAGGGCGTCAACGGGAAGAAGAAGAAAAAAAAGTATTCCTTGTTACAACGAAATACGGAGGTGGCTAAACTAGAAAAAAATTGAGGGAAGTAGGAAGGGGAATGAATAACAACGTGATTTGTCATTGTGAGGTGCTCAAAGATGATTGGGAGGCCTTTGGTTGCGCACGTTCATACCCTTCATAGTTCTGTTTCTTCGATTTTCTTCTTTTCCGTTGTTTTGATGGTCTTTCGAAGAAATGGTGAACGTCGCCGCCGAGCGCGCATAGATCGAAATCCTAAGCCTTGAATGAATCGCAAACAGAGAGCAGTTGCTCGTATGTGATGTGGTGCATAGTCGACACCTTCTGCACAATGTCCATTCGGTTTGGAACTAATTTATCCGGTCTGTTTTTGTAGTACACCCACGTCTCAACTGTGGGAGTCTTTGATGCAGCATTCTTGTTGTTGCTGCCCGCTGCGCCAGCAACAGCAGCAGGAGCAGTCTTGGGAGCTGACAACTTGGCGCACTCCACAATTGCGCCGTCAGAGAGCTGCTCATCGACCACCGCCTTGTGGGGAATAGTGATGAGGACGTTAGGGACTGTCACTTCTTCGTTGACTGTTTTGTCTCCCTCAACCCTCACCTCTTGAGCCTTGGCCTCGAAGATCCAGTCCCCTCCTTTTGTCTCCGGCTCACGGCAGCCGTAGAGGCGGAAGTCCACCGTGCACTGTCGCTGGGGTTTCCATTTGCACATAGTTTTGTCAGCGCCGTAGCGGTAGTTGCTATCCGCTTGGAACACAACGCCGTCCACAGTAAAAGGCGCCTTGGTGTAGTCAGGTAACAGCGTTCTCAGCTTCCCAGCAGGCACATACTCCTTGAGCTCGAAGATCTTCGGTGCCTGTGCCACGGAGTACGTCAACTGGGAGAAGTACTCCTGCAACCGCTTCAACCGGACAGCGAATCTCTCACCCACAGCACGAGAGCCGTAAAAGTAAATGAAGTCAAACGCGAGAATGGTAGGGTGAGTCTTGTTGGGCATGCGCATCACCTCGCAGTCCATGATCCATTCAATAGGCGACATGTCCCCCATGCGGCTTGCGAATCCTTCGTTCTCGCTTGTGGGCTTTGGTGGCCATTGAACAGCAGCGAACAGTGTGCTCAGGTCGTACGCACCGGTGAACTTTTGGGGGAATCCGATGATGCCAGACGTGTGCTTCACAACGATAAGTCGCTGGCCATCGGCCTTGAGTGTGACGAAGTAAGCGCTCAGGGGTCGGCGTATCCTAGGGTCGTCGATAGCGGATTGATCAATCACTCCACTCATGGCGGAGACAGGGGCAAGTTCATAATTGGTGCTTCCAATCGCGTGGTGGACGTCGGACTTGATCGTCGAGTATCGCTCGAAATCAGAAATCAGGCGGATGGTAGAGAGGTCTTTGTCAAGGCATGCAGGAGGGAGGGCAGAGGGAGCGATGTGCAGTTTGCCAGCCTTTGCGTGCGCATCGAGGCGGCTCATGATCAACGAATGCACCGCGTCTTGTGAAAACGACTCGCAATCTATGCGATCGAGGACGCCTACTTTTGCGTAGATGTTCTCGCACGCGTCGAAATGAGCTCGGTACTCCATCATGCGCCGCTGGGTACTCTTGATGCGGTTCTCCTCACCACGAGCATCTGCACGAGCAAGGGCGACCTCCCAGTCCAGCATTAATAAAAACACACGGGGGACGTCGAACACACTGCCAAGAGCCCATTGCAGATAATACACGTCGGACTCGCCATTGACAATAAATCGGTCCAGCGACACACCACGGTAGCGGCCTGCGGAGTTCGTTCCGAAGTTCTCCTGCACAATGCGGCGGAGCTCTAAGAACGGATGCTTCTTTTCTCGAATGAGGTCTCCTGCGGACACAAACAGCAAATTCATGGCATCTGCTGCTAGCTTCGCCTGGGTGGACTTCCCCGATCCACGAGGGCCAAGGAAGAGGAGAGCAATCGGTGCTGATTTTGCCTCTGGAGCTGGTGGGGGTGGGGGTGTCGACGCGAAGGACTCCGTGTCTGGGGTCAATACTTTGCTACCAGGGGTACCGCGGCTCTTGAGAATCTGATCATATGAAGCGCGAGGAGCAGCTTGGGGAGGAGCCTGATGGTTCTGATATTGTGGTGGTTGGCTATTGCTGCTGAGCCCAGGGTACATAGGGCGTGCAGGGTTAGCGGGGTAGTACGACGGGGGCGAGTACGGAGCAGACTGTTGATAGTAGCCGCCATGGTGATGGTGATGATGTTGTTGATGTTGGGGGTAGTACGGAGCTGCTGGGGCAAAGGAACCAGTTACCGGTTGAGCTGGTGGCTGAGGTGGCTGATAGGGTGCAGGGGCTGGCGGCTGCTGTTGAGCGGGTGGCGCCATTGCAAACGACGGCACGAAAGGCTTTGCATTGGGATTGACGCCTTTAGACATAACAGGAAAATGTTTGGATCGTTGAGTGTGTGTGAAAACTCTTTCATTGAAAAAAGAAACAAAAAAAAGATATGCAAAGGAGAAGCACAAGCGTCAGGCCAAAATTCTTTCTTTGTTTGAGCGTCCAACAACAAACGTTCCAGTCACTCTGGGAGGATATTTTTGTATTCCCCACTCAACCCCTCGTCGTATGTGTATTTCTTCGGAGTGCGCCAGTCCGCTCCAAAATACTCTTCCAGATAAGAGACAGGTGGAATCGACACCGAGACAGCATCATGATGAGGCCCCTGCTGCAGGACAACCTCCTCCAGCAGCTGATAGAAGGGAGCGTGTTGGTACCGGTACATTCCGTGTTTCCTAGCTGCACTATTTCCGTAAAAAGTCGCGCACCACACAAAAGTGTGGCTGGCGTGTTGTAGGACAAGTGCGTCATCTTCGACAGGAATGGGAGGGTAGTACACATTCACGTCGAGACGCACGCCACTAGCAACGTGCAGCAGGCGCAGCTCGAGGCCTCGATGCAGCTCGCCACAAACATCGAAACACACAAAGGTGCCTGACACCGCTGCTTCGTTGAGGATCGACATCACGGTTGCTGCAGGATCACTTCCTAAATCTTCGACGGCGATACCAAGATCAATATCGTCGTCATGCGGAATGAAGCACTGATCTCGATGAATGCCCAAGGCCGTTCCGCAACATAAGAACGGCCCCCACGGCTTCATCTTGCTGTTTTGCGGAAGTTGGCTTCGCACCAGCGAAACACCATCGCGCAACGCAGCGAAGAACTTTTGTTGCTTCCCCGTGCTGTCGTCACTGTGCTCCAACGGGATCAGTTTCGCAGACATATGCGATCGATTCTCTCGAGAGGTGGCAATAGCCTGCCCACTGTTCATGCCAACGGCGCGTGGTGCAGGGATGGAGGTGAATGTCGCAGTAAGGTGCTCCGCCAACCTAGCGTACTCCTCCGCACTCAGTCGTGATGCCTCATTGTCGTTTGCACTCTTCAGAAACCTGTCGAGTAGCTGAGGCCCTTCGTTGGTATCCATCAGAACATTCGTGTGGCGCAGCAACGGCAGCGCCTTCCGCAGACCTAATTCACGCATGCCCTCCATCGTCCAAGATGATGGAGATCTTGACGACGTAAAGACTGCTGCCGGTGACGGAGGTGGGGGCGTTGGTGGCACACGCGGCGAATGTGTGATGACAGTGCTATCATCAATGTGAGCAACCTGGGACGGTTGCAGCTCAACCTTTCGTGTCGTGGGGTAGCACACAGCACATGCTGCTCCTAAGTGTACGTGTGGATGGGAGGAGGCTAGAAGCACTCGTGACGCGATACGCATCATGTGTGGCCTAAGTATCTATTTGTGAGGGATTAACGAGAACATTGGATTATGTTTATCAAAGGAGACGTCAAGTAACTCTCAAGAGGAAATATGTGTTTTTGTATGTATGGGCATCAACAAACAAAGGGGGGCGAACTGGTGAGTGTTATGAATGGTAACCAGCGTCTCTCAACATTGATCTCCCTTACTTGTGGCTCCAGAAACAAAAGCCGATTTGGGAAAAAGCCTATTGGGTCACGATTAAGCGCCCAACTGAGGGAACAGGTCAGTGTCGTTGGTTGGCGGTGGTGCTCCTGGTGCGAGCAGGTGAGTGAACCCTCGCCAAGTCGCCGCACTTTTCCGCTTGTGATGATCGCTGTCACTGCGGTTCTTGGTGGCGGTCAAGACGCTCAGTCGTAACGACTCTAATCGCTCCTTCCGTTGGAACTCTTCACACTCTTTGGTCAGCTTTTGGACAAACGTAGGCAAACTTTTTCGCTGTGAGGGGGTGACTTGTTTGACAAACGCATGGCTCATCAGCTCTTGCGCAGAGGGCCTTTTGTTTGGGTCGCGGCACAAACATTTCTCAATGAAGTCGTAAAAACTGACGGTGCATTGGATCGGCATGACCATGTGACGAACAGAAAGCTTCGAGGAGAAGTTCCAGAAGTCATGCTGAAACGGCTTGGTGGGGTGGCAACCGTTGGCTAGCTCCAGCAAACAAATACCTAAGGCCCAAATATCCACCTTACTACTAAATGTCATATGTGCGGAGGAAGACGAGCCCCCCAAGGCACCGTCGAAGGAGTTGGAGCGCTCCGCGTCGCTCATGCCGCCTCCCACATCAAACGAAGACGTGGGAGAGCCGAATTGTTCGGGTGCCCTGTAAATCTTGGACCCAAGGGCCACACCCCGCTGCACGACGCTGCCGTCTTTACCAAGCAGCAGCGCACAACCAAAGTCACCGATCTTGAATGTGCGGAAGTCTTCCGTGATGAGAATGTTGGCTGGCTTGAGATCACAGTGCACTCGACAGTGGGTGGTGTGGAGATCGTGCAGGCCCCTCAGCACATCGTGGGCAATAATAGACAGAAGAATTTCGGGACATTGTGTTTGTCGATCCACGTGAAACGACTGGCCCATCGGAACCCGCTCCTTTCCTCCCTGCGACCAATCCGTCTTCTGCATGTCGGCGGGCTTCAGTGGGGTAGAGTGCTGCGACTTGACTGCGAAGGCTTGCTGCCGGATCTTGGTCACGGCGATGTGGGGCATGCGACCAATGGTGCGTTGCAACGACTCTACACTCGGTCCCATCAACTCCATGTAAATACTGAGCCTCTTGGCGTGATCTTTGATCACACACGAGGCGTTGTACGCAGCCACTAAATATTGGACTTGAGCTTGAGGGGCGTCACGGAGGGACTTCACCATGTTCAACTCCCTTACAATGCCGGCCTTCAAACCTTGTCGCTCTGCGTCGTTGTTCGCTGAGGTAGCGCTGTGAATGTCGATGAGTTTCACGGCACAGCGCATGCCGTTTCGTAGACGTGCTGCATGCACGGTGCCCTGCTGCCCTCCACCGATGAACGACAGCATCGTCATGCCCTCGTAGTCGGACGAATGTCTGGGTAATCTCCTCCCACCCGCGCCCTGACCACCACCCCCTCGCCCTGTGGCATAGGGGACCGCTAGTCCCAACAAGTCATTACGAGGTGGTGTTGTCACTTCAGCCAGCGCCTCGTCAAATTCAGAGCTGGATGCAGATGCCGTCATTTCTCGCACAATTTGATCCCGCATGCTACTTCTTCCGCTCACCATTGTAAACTCTTCGTCGTGATGCGGATGGAGGTGATCATCGTGGAAGAGCGAGCCCCCATCGACCAGCACGTAAATGTTAGTGCGGTTGACGTGAATAAACTTGGCCTGGTGTGGGGGCTGCATATGAAGGTGGGGCGGCTCAGCGTTCGAGGAGCTGCTTGTGCCAGCAGCGGTTGTGATGTGGTGGTGGTTGGGATCCACGAATTGTGGTGCGTCGGAAGAAATGTAAGGCGACACCATACTATCGTCATTGTGAATATAAATCTGTTGTTTCATGTCTTCCGCAGTGCGGCTCTCCACCGCCACAGACTTCTGGCTGGCGGTGGGGATGGCAATCTTAAAGCCTGTTGGCGGCGGTCTCGCGGGTCTTCTCATTGTCCGCTTCGAATACGGATTATGCTGCTCACTGATTTTCCCCTTGACTGCTTGTACTCGCTTCCCCTCGACATGAAGAAAGGAATTCAAAATGAACATAATTGAAGCGGTGCAACGGAAGAAAATACTAACAGTTTGGAAATCAACAAGATGATGTTCGAACGTAAAGAGAGAGGGATGTACAAACTCTTGACTTCTCGGGACGTTCCAACCGACTCAGATCGGAGCGCAGAATCCTTCCTTGAGTTTGCGAACAATCCAGCGAGACCTTACAGCCTTGGGCTTCGAGTGCAAGAGCACGACTCGTCTGGACCTTCGATCCTGAAATGCTTCTCTCTTCGATTCTCCCCAACGATCCCAATCTCCTTGGGGGAGAACTTCGAAGGTGTGGAGGAGGCTCACGTTACATCTGAGGGTGGACAGCTCCGCCTCGCTGCTCAGGGGCAGGACCGTGCGTGAAGGTATCAACGCAGCCACGCAGGTGGTCGCGTCGTATCCATCTTCTCAAAGGAATTTGTCGCTATGGACAATGTCGGTGCAGCGTCATGACAGTGTTGGGCCGTCAATCGGCATGAGCTGAACTATGCGTAGACGACGTGCAGACAAACTAAACATGCATTACGCCAGGGGTCCTCGAGGCGATCGAACACGGATGGAAGACTGGATGAACACAGAAACGTCGGTTCGGGCACTTCAATTCATCCTGGTCATGACGTTTCTACAACCATCGAACGCAGAATGAGAAAATTACATAAAAAAAAACAATTAGAGTGCGAAAGTTAATTCCTGGAGGGAGCTTAAAAACAAGAAATATCGTCATTGTCTTGGTACTTTAAAAACATTCAAAGTTTGAATGGTCCCAACGTGTTGCTCATTAAACTATCGCAACACACAGCACTCGGCCGTGCGCAAAATGTGCAGAGGTGCTACTTCTTCCAATCACGATCCTCGCTCAGTTCAGTCAGCCCGGCTTTAATGCGTGTCATGGCCTCAACGCGAATGCTTGCACCATCCATCGCGTTGGTCGTGCGATTCGAGCAAATGTCTTGCGCAATGCCCACGCACATGCGCAACGCCAGAGCAATGTGTCGCCGGGTAATCAACATCGACGTGAACTCGTCGTTCGACTGCAACAACAAAAACGTCAGCTGCTGCACGCAATACCCACGTAGCGTAGTCTCGTTGGACGCGGCAAACGCATCAATATTGGTCACAAGGTCATCGCACGCTTTCGACATGTCGCCTTTGTTACCAC
>CYKH01000127.1:6360-22626 GCA_001460835.1 Bodo saltans | reverse complement strand
AGACTCTCCAGTAGAAAACGCGATGGCTAAGAAAAAGATGAGCTGATTGATCATCGAGCAGACGAAGCCTAGTATGCGAGGTAGGCTTGATGGAGTGTTGTTTGCGTTTTTGTTGTTGTTGTTGCGGTGCTGCTTTGGCGTCGTCGCCGGCGCTGTGCTGGCCTGGTTTAGTGACGCGGTTACGACCACCACTTGTGGCGTCACGACTGACATTTTCGCCAAGAGTTGCTTGAGAAAGATGCGTCGGTGCTCTGGGAACACAATCATGGTGGAGGCAATGAAAAGCCAGCTCACCCCAACGCCAATGAATCCCCAAAAGATCGGTTGTCTTAACGTGTAATAATCACGAGGATCTTCTCCTAGCAACTCGCAATCGTCGTCGTACATTGTCCGGCTGAATAGTGAGTGAGCTGTGCCGTCGATGAGGCACGCACCAATCATGCCAATAAACGTCAACGAACATGCGGCCAAGCTGAAGATCATGTCAACGGTGACGCTGTCCCAACTTGTCGTGATCGTCCAGTAGAACGTTTCTGTGGTAGGATCGAAAAAGGTGAATGAAATATCGCGCCACGACCACGTCAGTTCCAAACGCGCCGCCGCACGATAAATTGCGTTGTTGTTGTTACCACTCCCTAAGGAATAGGGATCAACCACTGTCATCGTTGTCTCGTCGCCTTCGCCCTCTGCTGCGGCCGCAACATCCTCAAGTGCAGATTCTGATACGGGGAGCCTGTTGTTGTTGTCGTTCACAACGTTGCCGAGAGGTAGCACAATATCAGGTTCATGTGGTCGCTGAACGCTGAGCATTGGCGGCGGAAGCCAAAACGACAAACGTGGCTGTGGCTGCTGAATTTGTCGTGGGCCTCCCACTGGGGCCTCTTGCAGAGGCGCTCCTCCTGCTCCTCCTGCTGCTGCTGTCGTTGGCGGTTCACCGGCAACACCCACTGTAGTGGTGATGACCGGCCCAGTGGGCGAAATGGAATACTCTCCGCTGTACGGGATACCTGGTGGGCTGATCACGGAATTTGTGACCACAGTCCCCGCCTGAAACGACGACGATGACAATCGGCGATGGTGGGGTGAGCGAGCTGAGGCGAACGGATGCTGCGGCTCCGCAAGGGATGATGGTTGGGTGCTTGCACTTGTCGTTGCGACAAGGTTGTTGTTGTTGTTGTTTGCTGCCCACGAGCTCGACATGTACCCAGACGCGGCCATCAAATTTGGTCCGCCGCCACTTCCACCTCCCACAATGACAACACCACCGCCGCCATGGATGTAGCTTGTGCCGCTACCAATGGGAGCGAGAAGTGCCATCGTGTCGTGGATCGTCAGCATCGCTGGAAGCGCCGTGCTTGTTGCTGGTGGCGCAGCAGGTGAAGGTGTAGACGTTGAAAGGGATTGTCTCTGCTGTTGTTTATTACCAGCGGTAATGCTTCGTCGTTTGGCTAAGTGCTCGTCCAAATGGCGCACGACAATTACCACAAATAACGACCTTTCATGACCAAGTGCCGCCGCTGGTCCCGCCTCTCTTGCATCAGCGGGGAACGACGAGAGCTGGACACGACGAGACGTCCTGCTGTTGTCTTCTGACGACAGCGCAGTGGATGTCAATCGCTGCTGTCCATCACCTCCAGTGGCCCCTCGCTCATCTCCACCACCTCTCTCGCACCTAGGAGGGTTGGACGTGATTCGTGTCGATGATTTTAGAATGTTTGTCGTCGCGAACGCGGCAACGATGTGGCGAGAAAACGGAAGTGATGTCACGAATGCAGTTGCTGCACGAGCGTTCTCACCGATGACATTAGCTGGTGAAGAGTGTCCTGGTGACGGTTTCACTTCATCGTCACGAGCCGCAGTGGTTGTAGTGGCATCCTGTGGGTGCTGACTGCCGCTGTGCGAGAACGAACTGATGCTTTGGCTTTGGTGTCGACGAATGACAAGCGATGACGCCGGTGTGGTGCCTCGTTGACTCACCCCGTTGCTGCCACCCTCTCCTTGGCCCCTGGTAGAGCCTGATCCACCGGGGCCGAGCTGCGAGATAATCGATAAATGCCGGGTGCTGTTGTGGGCGGCGCCAGTGCCGCGGAGCGACGAGGAGCCGATTCCTGAAGGAACAACGACCTCTGCCGCGCTTGTTCCTGTTGCGGCCGGTGATTTGTGAACAGCTAACCAGCCGGCATCATCACACACATCCGTTGCGACAGTACTGGACGACAAGCGGAGCACCAAAATACCCCGCGGAAGCGGGAACAGTTTAAGGT
This sequence comes from Bodo saltans, assembly GCA_001460835.1. NCBI lineage: Eukaryota > Euglenozoa > Kinetoplastea > Eubodonida > Bodonidae > Bodo > Bodo saltans. The sequence continues at coordinate 20,362 of CYKH01000127.1, read as the reverse complement.
CTCGCTGAATGCCTCGGTCGATGCCCACACTGCCGATAGAAGTCGTTTGTGCGCTCTCCGTGCTTAGGTTTCCGACTGGAACATCTGTGTTGGGGAATAACGACCGTTGGTGCGAAGGATAGGTTGCAATCACAACACGCTTCAACAACTTCGTTGCTTGATCGACCCCTGCTCCAAAACCAATCACATTCTTTGTGTCCTTGTGCATCGTCAAGCCGACTGCTCCCTCTACCACCACCGCAACAGGCCGGAGACGCGAAGCCTCCTCGTTTGAGTCGATGCTTTGCCATTCTAGCCCATCCACAGCTTCGGGCAGAACGTTGCTCACACGTTCCAGTGCAACACAAACGCGTTGAACGAGAATTTGAAGTTGGTACTCGTGGTGCTGCTGACGCTGCTTCTGATGTTCCAATTGGGCGAGGGATAATCGCTTTAACGTTGAGGTCGCGCCACCACCACCACCACCACCAGCCCCAACGATGGCAACCGCGTTCATGTCGGTAATCGGAGCAGCAACAGCACTGCTCCTTGGAGACTTCAGCGTAGCGATCATGGGCAGTGGGCTTGCGCGTCCACTGCCACCACCACCACCACCACCACCACGGGGGGAGCTAAGCTGCTGCGGCGTCTCAGGCATGAGGGGGTTGTAAGAGCCCGATGCACTTGCACTGTCTTGTTGCCCAGCGCTCAAGAACGATTGGCTGCGTGGTAGGACAAGCAAATGTTGTGACGCTTGTGCTGCTTGGTCACCTATCGCCGGAGCCACAACAGGCGTCGAGCCTTCGCGCGGAGAAGACGATTGTCTGCGTGCCGCAGCAGTTGCCGTAGGACCGAGAGAGTTCTGCTGAGGTGAGCGCTGCTGCACCAAAGCGTTTTGGTCGGGCGGTGGCACAACAAGTGGATTGACAGCGGTTTCATAAGCAATCACAGGCGAAAGGGTCACGCCTGAAAATTGTCGGCGCTGCTGCACTGTCGTAGTCGAGCCATCAGCATCGGTCATCGCAGTCGAGGCTCGTTGTTGCACTTGATGTTCTTGCACGTAGCAGCCCACAAGCATAAAGACGTCACCGAGAGTGTGAACCTTGTACACTCGAAGCATTGGGCCGACGCCTGTAAGCAGCGCAAGTGATAGTGACTTAAGCGATGATGATGACGTTCCTAAAACTGATCGTTTTCGTTGCTGCTTTACTTTTCCAATGACGGAGTGTTTCTTCGCCGATGGAGGCACTCTGGATTGAAACATACGGACTAGCTCTCGAAGAGTGCGGTCGTACACCTCATGAACCTGCTGCAACACCTGAATGTAGTCGCTAGGGCCGCGACGAGAGCTCCACGGACCAAAACCAGCGATGCTGAACATGCACACTACGCCGCGAGAATTCTGAAACGTGTACGGAGGGATATCTCCACCAAAGTGCTGATTCGCATGGCGGCTCGGCTGTTGTTGGGCTCCAGCTTTTGTCTTGTCAATGGCGTGACGAAGAAAGACAAGGGGAATTTGAGTATCCGCCATACTTTCAATCTTTCGTCTGGTCCTTTCCGTCTGCACGCACAAAAGGAAGCGCTCTACATGATGTTCGAAGCGACGACGAGCACGTACCTCTCGCACAATTGAAATCGCAATGCAGCCTAGGGTTTCAAGTGAGACAATCAGCGCCAGTGACCAATATTGCACTGCTGTGGTGCCGTAGGGAACTCCCGGGATCCAGCGGATTGCAAAGTACACCGCCAACAACACAGAATACAACGGGACCAGAATGACGGCACGGAGAGGACTTAAGTTCGTCGTCGTCAAGACGCTGAGCAAAAACAGTGGCTGCAGTTGCATCGTCGATTCACAGAAATGGTCCATGCTGGGGTATCGGTAAAACAACGAAGGGTCGTTGGGATCGTTGGGTGGATCGGCGCACTCATGGACGGAGTTAAAGATGCCGAACACGACATTCAGCACTGTGTTCAGCATAATCAGGCGCTCATGAAAAGACGCATTGTAACGGCCATGCTGACGAACAGGGCAGTGAGGATCAAGGGGATGGCTGCCGAGCCAATGAACCGTTGCGGCAATTTCGCTTCCATTGATGATCCTCTGAGGGTTGTCGTTCCTATTGTTGGAACGGTTGTTGTTGCTGTTGTTGATGCTAATGCTAGATGCTAATTGTCCACCACTGAGAAAGCTTCCGCCCTCCATTTCCTGGGTATCGGTGAGGTGGGAAGGTTGGAGACGACGACGAGCTGTGGAGGAAGGGGGAACGTTGAACGATGTTGATATTGCGGTGGTTGTTGTTAATGCTGATGATGCTGACTGCTGCTACTACTACTGTCTTTTCTACCGTTGTTGCCGATGGTCGTGGTTGCTTCTCCTCGTGCTGTGCTGGCTGCAGACGTTTCGCCTTCAGAATATTCACACCCGTCAACGTCACGGGCATCAGCACGATTACGATGACTGCGAAATGAAAACAGAAGCCAGAGCTTGTCTAGAAACGAGGTCCTCCCACCATTATCTTGCCCATTAGCGCGGCCTTGATGCTTCCACACCCACCATGTTGTTATTCCGAGCAGAAGTTTAGCAACGGCCACTGCACCGTTGCCTATCCCAGGGAGCAAACTGGTGCGGTCCTGCACGAGGTATTGCACAGCACCTCCCGCGACAAACACTGACGCTGCAAAGCAGTCTACGAGTGAGTTGAATCGACTGCTGCAGAAGTATGCCGCGAACTCAGCCTCGGTGACGGGGCTCACACGAGTTCGAAGCGAATGACGACTGTTTTGCACTCCTTCAGCAGCAAACGATAAAGTCACGTTGTGCGTTCCTTTCTTTCCCTTATGCATAGCGAAACTGCTTCCCGCCATCGCGCCACCAGGGGCAACAGACGACATCTCAGCTTCATGAACTGAAATAAATGCAGATGCTGCATGATGATTGAGGTCCGATGTTGACGCTGTTGTCTGAAGCAGACGAACATGACCCTCATCGTCATCCTTTCGAGATTTGGTCGTGGTGGCGGATGCTCCAGCCCCAGCACCTTGTGGTGGTTGATCTGCGTACTGCTGTTGCACGGATTTGTGGTTATGTGGAACATTCCCATCAGGGTGTTCACTGTTGCTAAAATAAATGTAACGGAGCAACGGAAACCAATGCCGTTCAATTCGCCATGCATATGTTGTCGAGCTAATTGTTTGTGGATTCACTTGTTCACCTTCATCGCATATCCCTTCCTTGGCAGCAAAAGCGTTGTTGTGGTGGTGGTGGCCCTGACCACCGCCATGAAAAGAGACAGCGTTAAAGTTGGGAAGTTGGTGATGGCCGTTGTTCCCAGTCATCGGATGAGTCGAAGACAAAATGGCCTCGGTCATCCTATATCTCCCTTCACAAATGGACAAAGAGACAGTGAGCTGTGCTGTCCTCAAAAAAATGTGACAAAGAACGATGTGAAACGTTGTCATTTTTTCGTGTCACTTTTGATTCAAATGGGTATAAATTGCGAGCGGAGAGGGGCGGGGGGAAAAAGGCACCCGGGAGGGACTAAAAAAAAACGCAATCTATCACAAACAACAAACGAAAGATGACAGGTTTCACACGAAGGAGGAAAAAATGAGTTCACTCATCGACTCAGACGCAGTCATGAGCACTTGAGTAATGAAAATAAGGTCAAAAAAGTCAGCAAGATATATACTGACTGCCTAACTTTGGCGGAGCAAGTTCTGTGTTGTGGTCGTGTACAGAGAGAGCATCAAGAATAAGAAGCACTCTATCAAAACAAAAAAAGATGTTGTACATACAGATTTGACTTCTGTTCCACCCGTTGTAAAAGTCCGACAAGACCAAAAGAAGAGGAGGGCATGCAAGCAACGTTGAAAAAGAATGGCAGAAATCTTGACAGTTGCTCGAAGAATAACACACACGTGCAAAGTGGCCCTTCACAAAGGCTCTTTTTGTTTGCTTTTTGTTTGGAAAAACACGTGGCGGATTCACATAGCATCAAAGATCAAAAGTTCGCAAATGGGGGTGAAAAGTACACCAAAAGAGATTTGAAGAGAGGTGGGTTCTAAAACATCATGCATGCAAGTCGCTGGGGCGCGAGAGAACAAGTACAAAGCCACGTCGCGTTCTCACTCCTCTCGCAGACACATGACGCTCATGATCTTAAACGAATCGCATCAGCACCACAGATGCGATGTAGAAAAGGGATGAAAATGAACATTTGAGAAAAAGGGAATAGGAGAACACAAACACGGCACGAAAAGCACACGCAAGAGACAAGCAGATAGCGTCGCTAACGAAAATGCAGCCGCTCTTAGCGGTTCACTCGACGCACAGCGGCGTCTGTCATTTTTTTTCCTCGTGTCTAATACGCTCGTCGCTGAGTGAGGGGACCAGTTCCCTCGTCTCTGCCTTGGAAGTTGGCCAGTGACATCGGTGCAGGTGGCACTCCATGATGGCCATACTTTGCTGGAGAGCGATGGTTGTGCTGCTGATGGAGCTGAAGCGCTCCTGAAGGAGCTTGCGCTTGTTGTGGCGACGCACCGTCCGTCAGCCACTCGGACGACGCGGTACTCATCGCCCTCAAGCTGCGTCCGCTAAGAAGCGACATGGTTGTGTCTCGCCGGGTTTCTTCGCCCGCATCGCTGAAACTTACACTGCGGTTGTTGTTGTTGTGACCACCACCACCGCCGGATCGAACTTGTTGAAGTTGCTGCTGTAGTTTGTGCTGCTGATGACTCTCATGATCAAAAAATCCGTCCATGGAAAACGCAACAGAATTCCCTCGGCGCTCAGAACTTCGTCGGCTGCTCATGTCGTTGGAATCGCGGCTGCCCAATGAGCTGTGGCGGCCAAACGAGCACAAGTCGGGCATCATCTCAGACCCACTTGCGGAAAACATGCGACCGCCTTGGTGGTTGCCGTTGTTGTTATTGTGGGGTCTTCCTGCTTGTACTCGGAATCCAAACCCCACAGCGCCACCACCGCCACCGCCGCCACCACCACCTGTTGCGGTCAGAACAGACAAATTAGAGCTGCTGTTGTGCGAGCCAAAGGAAGATCCGGTGCGGAGGCCTCGACCGCTGGTGGTGCGCTGGGACGTAAACGTGCCGGAGGAGTTGTGGGACAAACTTCCCGCCAGCACATCGCTCTTGTGATCTGGTCGACCCATTTGGTCCATAGTAATAACGCCCCCACTTCGACGCGATCGGTCATCATCATCACCTCCTCCACCTGAGATTTTTTGAGAGGATAAGGATGCACCGACGTCACCGATGCTGTGCACTGCGGGAAGACTATCTTCCCCACTGAGTGACTTAAGTTGTTGCAGTTGTTGCAGTTGTTGCAGTTGACCAGTGGTGCTCCGCAATGGTGAGGCGGGCGAGCTGATGGGACCACCAGGGGAGCGAGAATGTTGTCCTGGTGAGGGCATCACTCCAGCAGGAAGCGACATGAGCGACATCTCTTTTGCGGATCGTGGCTGCTGCGGCTGTGATTGGCGAGGGGAGTCGGACGAGGTAGAGTTGTGACTCCAGGGTTGTGGCACGGCGGATTTGGAAAGCGTAGAAGGCGCAGGGGAGGCACGCACAACACGCGGGGAGGTGCTTGGGGAACCGCCACCTCGGTGTGACGGATGACCGTGATGATGATTGTGAAGGTGACCATTGAAATTGCCGCGAAGGGGCGACACCTTCCTAGGGTTATGCCTTCCACCACCACCTGTCCTATGCGTCCCAGTGGTGCTGCCGCTTGTCGAAACGTAGATCAAGTCGTCATCGTCGAGCAGCTCCTCAGCTTCTTCATTTCTGCTGCGAGGGAGCTCAAACGGGGACAATCGCCGCATCCTATCATCGCCGAAATCATCCGGCCGCGGACTAGGGAGCTGCTGCTGAGATGCTTGATGGCCAGGGGACTGCAGCATACGCATGGGAGGGGCGGAGGTCTGATTCTCCTCCGCGGAGAACAGTTGCCCACTGCCTCCCTCTGCGGCGCTGGGAGCACTAGGGTTGTTCTGCTCAGGAATCGATGCATTGGATGTTGCCACATACGACGACCCCTCGTCGTCACTGCTGCGTCGCCGGACAGTAGGACTTGTGGTAGGGGTGCGGCCGCCTCCTGGTGCAGAAATTGGCAAATTTGGCGTTGTGACTTCTGCTTGAGCTTGAGGCGATGCAGCGCGGGTTCGCAGCAACGCACCATTCGATGGCGCAGTGATCGCTAACATTGGTGCTGCAGTGGACCCTTCACGGGTCAGGCGTCCAGCAGCGACGCGAAGGGGTGCGCCGGTGGCACTGTCATCGAAGCCAACGCTCAATTCACGAGAGTCGCGATGGTCCGACGTCGAGATCACAGTTATGGTGTCGCCGATCTGCTCCACTGGATGCATCTGAGGTGAGCCTCTTGCTCTCGCAGACGACGCCTGTCGACGGTTGATGGTGTTCCCAAGCGAGGATTCGTCAGGGGTTCTGCTCGTCGCGCGAGCAAACGTCAGCATACGCGGTGGAGGCGCTAAGGGAGAGTCAGTTGACGACGAGGCAGGAGTAGAAAGTCGTTGTGGCGCGATGAGAGGGTTCGGTGCTGGAAGCGACGAGGATGGTGAGGACCGTAACGGCTTCCTGTCGGCGCTGCTACCAAGTAATGGTGAGGCAGGCGGTTGAGGGAGGACTGCACTCTGTGCTGGGGACTTGAGGAGAATCAAAGGCGTTGAGGGGCCCAACCTAGGCGTTGATTTTGATGATGATTCTGACGTGCCACTGCGTGCTGGTCCAACTGGCTTGAGCTGTGGGGATTGCTTCGTGGTTGTCTTCGGAGAATCTGGTGGCGCGACGTTGCTACTCTTTGCTAGATTATTGGAGTTGGAGCGAACGCTGGTGTCTCCGAAAATACCACCGCCATCGTTGTTGCCGCTGGAGCCGCGTTCTTGCTGATTCTGTTCTTCCTTTTTCTTGGCGGATGATTTCTTCTTGTTGCTAGATTTCTTTTTCCCTCCACCAGCAGTCTCTTCACTTTCATCGCTGGCCTCACGTCTCGTTGTCGACAGCTCCCCTGGTTGCGGTGATGCTGTGCTAGTGTTGTTGTTGTTGGCATTGCCGTCGCGCTTCTTTCCTGTGCGACGCCTTGGAGAGCTGCTTCCATCGTCGCCCGTGAGGTCAGACAAACAATTACCCATTGTACTTCGCTCTCTTTTCTTTCGGAGGGTAATCAGTCTTGTATGTCTTTGATGATTGTCGAAAATTCACTCTGTTTTCCAGAGCAAAATCAGTCCCACGCGGTGTTTCGTTCCACGGGGGGTGGCTCAGTCGCGATTTGATTTGGGAGAGGAAGTTAAGCGCGCTTGCGATTCTTGACTAAAATAAAAAAAGATTCTGACGTGTTCAAAAATAAAAATGTCAACAAAATGAGAAAGAAATGATCGTGCTGACAATCGCAAACATTCAAGAAACGTTTTGTTTTTTGCCAATGCAGCCGTGTTGCCACACATCAATTCTGCTACGTTTCACGCGTCGCGGACTAAAGGCGGCAGTGGGTGGTTGGGGCTTCCCAAGGCCCAACCTGGCGGTCAACTTAGGGTCGCAAACCCTGCATCCGGGACCCCAATATGACTTTTTTGCAGAGGCTTTTGGCGGTTTAAGGCATGCAGGATGTCACTTTGGGGGGTCCAAAAACGGCCTACGTGCAATAAACTGGACCAAAAGTCAATTTTGGCAAGCCGTGACCCATACCACCGGAAAACTCATCGTACGAGGCTCCAAAAGCCAATTTTTTCCCCCCGAAACGGCAATTTTGGCGCACAAATTTTCACTTCCCAAAAGCGCTTAAAGGCGGCTCTTCACAAAGTGAGCGTGCGTGGGAAGTGTCGTCTCTCTGAAGTCAGCCATCGTTTGTAGGAAAATGTTGCGATCAATCAAGTCTCTCTCACTTAAAATGAAAAAAAAAATATCGATACAATAAAGTACAGAAACAACGGCGAAAACGGCACATCAATTCTGCTACGTTTCACGCGTCGCGGACTATATTTGTTTGTGAGAGTGAGTCACGAAGTACAAGTGAATTAGCATCACTCTCATTTTTTGAAACCACATCGCACAGAAATCAAGAGCAGCACACTTCTTTACCACAATATCTTGTTGATCAAAAGCTTCGAGGGGGGAAGACAAGGCGATTTTCTTTTTGTTTCTTTATATGGGCGACGAACCTACTGTTGGGGCTCCGCAGTGATCGCAAGGTCCACAAACGCCGCAGCAATCGAGCACCCCTGAGGTGATGCTTGGGTCAGTCCACTATAATACGCCTGCTTCCTCGCCTCCCCAGCTTGCTCATCGCCATCCCCTACCTTCTGCCACGGGAGGAACTTCCCCAGCTCGGACATGTACTCGACGGGGTACTCTGGGTGAAACTGCGTTCCGTACACGCCCGTGCAATACCTTACCCACTGATGATCACACATGCTAGACCCCGCGAAGCTCACCGCGCCGTTCTTGGGGAGGGCAAGGACGCTCTGCCAGTGGAGTTCTTGCATCAAGATGGACTTGGTTTCTGTTTCTGCCGCGTCGCTGCCAAACACGCGCCTCCAGAGCGGATCTCCCACAGCATTCGCGTGGTTCAGAGTGGAGGGGGCAGTGCCAAGCTCCACACCACGAGGGTTGAAGTCCACAACACCGCCAAGGGACTTTGCGATCAACTGGTGACCGAAGCAAATGCCCATGAGAGGCACTGACGATGACGTCGCGCCGCCGTCTGTAGCAGCAGGACCAATGACAGTACGAATCCAGCTCATGGCCCCGTCCAGCCATGGAATTTGCTCCGTGGTGTTCAGTTTGGATCCTGAGAAGATCACAGCGGCGAAGTTCGCGCGAAGGGTTTCAGGATCTGGTAGAATCGCATCACCATTGTCGTAGAGCGACACAAATTCCCATTCCAATTGGGCCCACGCTTCCTCATTGACGCCGTTTGGAAGGATGTGTTTGTGTTTCCGCACGGTTTCAACGATAAGCTCAGACCACGGCGTCAAACCGGCGCGAGGAGGACCGCAGATCACACCAAGCACTCGTCGCGGGAGTCTTGTAGAGTCTTGGCTCATTTGCTGTTTGCAACTCCTAGTGAGGTATTTTTTTGCTTTAAACTCACACAATCCATGAAAAAAGGAAAGAAAAAATCACTTAGCAAAAAGATGAGCACGTAGAAAACAGTTCACTACCGATGCGCCGTGAGGTGGAAGAGTTGCCACAATTTGTGAATGTGTTTCTTGCACACGAATGATCTTTCCGGCATCCCCATAAAAAGAGAATCCATTATCATCATTCTCCCCGGATTCATCTTCCACGCGTGGAAGTTCTGCAACAGTCAACACGTGGGTGCCAACTTCCCAACCAAGAGGGTTCGTGGCGACGTGACCCCCAAATAACGTGCACAGCAGCTGATGACCAAAACAAATCCCGACAATTGGCGTCGTGGGATATTTCGCAACGAACTCACGAACCCATTGCAGGGTTGACTGCATCCATTCAGTCGTGTCAATATCGGTGATGTTGAAGATAGAGCCTGAAATGATGACGGCGTCGAATGCCTCATTGGTATCACCAAGGCTTGGCAGAACACTCCCCGTGAATACTTCGACAAAAGTCCAGCCAGCTGCGGCGAAGGCGTCTGAATGGGTCGTGGCAAGTAAGGAGGAGATTTGATCCTGCCACAAAGATCGGCCCTCCACTGGGGGGTCACATACAATCCCAAGGATGTGTTTTGGCATGTTCCCCTCTTTTTCCTTGGTTAATAGTGCTGTGTAACGACATTTTCGGCAAAGGAGCGTTGAAGTTGCGCAATCTAAAAGTAGACTCCTTCTGACACGAAGAAACGATGGGTGACGGTTGTTCATAAATAGCTTCTTAATACAATGCGCCCAAGAGGCTCTGACCGTCATAGTTAGTCATCAAGCCGCGGCGTAGGTCGATTGCAGTGAGAAAAAGTACGTGTGCAGATGTTCTAGTCTGCTGCAGTTTGCGACGCGTTCGCCCTTTTGAAGAAGACCGACGCATATACCATTCAGCGTTTGGAAGCGCTAGGACCTACAAAAAAAAATGGGGGGGCCTTCTTTCGAAAGCTACCTCGTTGGTCAAATATCGCAAAAAAACGTAGCTCGCTACCAGTGATGTTGGTTGATGTGAAAGATTACCCTTTCAAAGGCCGCCATCCTCAAGTGCTAACAATACGGACAGGCGGGAAAAGAACGGTAGGAGGTAGAAGTGAAACGAACTGATCTTCGTTGAGGACTTGGCGCTAACAAGTATCTATTTTTTAGGGGGAAATATAAATTGCTTCGAAGTGTGCATTCACGAAGTACATTTTACAGCAGCTAGCGTTTTCTGTGTGATGTTCTTTTTGGATCAGAACTCAAATGTTTCACAGTGCACCCAAAAGCCTCGCTTGGACGCCTCCTTCACTGCTAGTTCTCGCAGCGATGCAGGTCCGCACACATAGCAGCCCACCCCCTCACCGCGAATTGTGGCAAACAGTTTTTGAAAGTTTGGTCGACCGGAGCTAATACGAGGATCTCCTGGAAGGGCCATGTCAAAAATGTCGTCCATCTCAATCGCACCACCTGGAGGAGGCACCGGCGCTGGCAGAATGTCAAGAAGTCTGCTGCTGCCGGTATCAAACAATTGAATGCTCACTCGAACCTTACGGGCACACGTGGATGCAAATCCATCGATTGTCCCTTTGAGGTAGTCGATCATGGCCTTGTCACGAGCCGCCCAAAGAAATGTGACATCTTTCAACTTCGGTAACACCGCAATGTTAGTGGCGATGTATTCTAAGATGGAGATCATGGGGGTCACGCCGATACCACCGCTCACGAGCACGATATGGCAGCAGTCGGCGATCGGCACTTGCAAGTTACCGTGTGGGCCAAACAACGCGACGGAGGGCAAATGGGCGGATGACACCTTTGCACGTTCGGCCAGTTTGGCCGTGAAGGTGGTTCCTATGGTTGGCTTGATCAAGAAGGTCACAATTCTTCGTGTGATGTCATTCACGTCGATTGTTTGCGACTGAGCAATGGTGAAGGGATGGGAAATGGGGCTGAGGGATGGAATGAGAAGGAATGCGTAGGAACCTGGCTTTGGTGCAGTCCACGGAGAGCTGCAGGGTGACAATATCCGCCTGCTTGTTGTATGTGAGCTCGACTACGCGTGCCTTGCTTGACGTTGCGGAGTACAGGCGCATGATCAAATCAATCACCCACAAGGCGAAACCAGGCACGAGCATCACCAGCAGCTCATCGTGGTGAAGGACACCAAAAACAAGGACGAGAATGAAGAGGCAGTGAGTAAAGCGGAAGAAGTTGTAGCTCTTGCGGCGGATAAACATCGCCGGCAGCGTCACACACAGCAAAAAGATCCACGCAATAAACCCGTACAAACTCGACGTATCTTGAAATAGATCGCCAGGATCGTCGTACGTCGTGAACATGCCGCCCATGTGAACTGTCATCGTCACCAGCACCGTGAACCCAAGCACAGGATGCAGAAACAACATGCGTTCGTACGATGATCCTACGATAACGCCAAGACCCACGTGCTTTGTCGTGGGGATCATGATGACAGATAGAACAAATGCTGTGGCCTCACCAAACGCTCGAAAAATTGGCAACTCCTCAGATTCGAAATCTGTATTGGCGAACACAACTACCACAGCCACCATTCCCCAAAGGAGAAGCACAGTACAGAGTTGCACTGCGAGGGTCGTGGATAGGCTGAGCTGCAACCCGCAGCAACGCACGGCAACTGTCGCAGCTAGCAAACTCACCCCAAGGACGACGCCAACGATCACGTAGGCCTTCGAGCGGGCTGTAAACGGTGTCGTCACAGTGGACACCGCACCAGAGACGAAGTTCACAGATAAACACCCGTGATCCGTTCCGTCGGAGCCGCTGTGTTGCACGGGCAACTGAGCAGACGCATCGAAAGGGCTAAAGCAATACGAAATCAGACAACTTTCTGAAAGAAACGGAAAACGTGACTTGGGTACGCTGAAATACATCATCGCGTGACTGCTGTTGAGAGATGCTGAGTCAAAATTTGTGACCTGACGCTGCGCCGGCGCCACAAAATAATTATGTCCATCCAAATCAATACATGTGGGCCTGATGTTTCCTCCGTTACCACCGTAGCATGAAATCATACTCCCCGTCATGCCCTGTGAACTCACAACGCCGAAGGTCCCAGAGTAGCCGTTCGCAACCGCCATCATCCCCCACAACGTGGTGGAGTTGTAGGAGAGCTGAATCATCAAGTCCCCAGACGCAACAGAAAGAAAAATGGAAAGGGTAGGAGTGTCCTCACCGTTGCTTGGCAAAGATGTGCTCACTGTTGATTGCGACGTAGATTGTGGCCCAAACGTTTGCGTTGTTGATCCTGATGTTGTCGGCGGCGATGATGTTGAAGTTGGTAACGTGCTCACTAGCGTGGAGGCTGCATCAGTGGTGGTAGAGGCGGTTGGCGTTGTGGATGTCGACTCCAACACTGTGGTACTTGGAGTCGGTGTTGTGGTGGCTGTAGCAGTGGCCGGTGTAGTCGTCGTCGTTGCGACCGTTGTCGTCGTTGTCTGTGTGGTGGGTGTGATCGTGGTGGGTTGGCTGGATGTTGGAGGAGGAGTCGTGGTCGTTGTTTCTGGAATCTCAACAGTAGTACTTGGAGGATGCGCAGTTGTCATAACAATGGTGGTGGTTACCGGTGAAACTGACTTCGTGGTTATCGTTGGATCTAAATACGTTGACGCTGGAGTCGTCGCAACAGGTGTCGTCGATGTCGCGAAGGTTGTAGAGATCGGCGCAGCCGTCGTTGTCGTTGCTGAGGTGGCTGTGGCTGTGGCAGTGGTAGATGTACTTGTGATCGGCACGGCCGTCGTTGTCGTCGTTGTTGGCGCGGCCGTCGTGGTGGTAGTTGGAGCGGCCGTCGTTGTCGTCGTTGTTGGCGCGGCTGTCGTTGTCGTCGTTGTTGGCGGGGTCGTCGTTGTGGTGGTAGTTGGCGCGGGCGTCGCTGTCGTCGTTGTCGTTGTCGTCGTTGTTGTCACAGCTGATGATGCCGCAGGAATTGCAATGCTTTGTATCACACAATTGCTGCTCGCATGCTGGAATGGAATATTCTGCGAGGAATCCCATCCCTGGAACGCAAACATCATACTAGCGGTACTCCCTGGCGTCAGCCCGAGACGACTTAGCGGTGTCGTCACGGTAACAGTAGTCGAGCTGCTCGATGTTGATGCACTTGCAATCGAAGACACCTGCATTGCTTTCGTCACACCATAGTTCGCGTCCAAGTCCGTGCACACCGCCCCACTGGCCGTGGATGGTGGTACGTAACACGACACCGCAGGGCCGACCATCCCTCCAGTTGACACGCCAAACGAGCCAGCATAGCCCCCACTAACAGTCAACGTCGTTGTCAGATGTGTGGCATCAGCAGAAAAGCTGATCATAATCGTACCGCCAAGAAGCGACTGAGCTAGCGATGTGGTGCACAAGACGCATGCAAGCAGAAGGACACCGAGCATCATCCCGTTGATCACAATCATATGGTATTGTTCAAGGCAATAAAAATGCGCGCGCTGCAAGGCGCGCTAACCTGACTTATGTACGCCTATGACAACAAACAAACACAAAACACATCGCTCCAACATCACGCTAAAAGTATCAACAAAACCCATCACCAACACTGCCAGAAGGACTAATCAAAGAAGTGAGCATCCTACCATGGATTCCAGCGAAACCTGTTTGCCGCCCATCACGTAGACCGCCATGCGAAGACATTACCAAGTCGGCTATGTGCTGCGCAGTACACTAAGAACTGAAATCGAATTGCATCAGAAGCATGGGCAATGCCTCTCAAAGCGTTTCCCAATCTTGAACGAACAGAACGTGAGCGCCACCTTCACGGTCGCTAGGACTGCGGTTTGGTTGTTAGTTGCAGTTTGTTAGTTTGTTTGTTTGTTAGTTTGTTAGTTTGTTAGTTTGTTAGTTTGTGG
>CYKH01000126.1:6185-32010 GCA_001460835.1 Bodo saltans | reverse complement strand
GCCCGGGCATGGTGCGTGACATCCCCGGGCATGGTGCGTGACAACGAAGTTTGTTAGTGAAGGAAGTTTTTTTTTGCGCTTTAGGGGGCCCAATAATTACGTTTGAGCAACGTGGAGCTTGCCGTTTTTCACGTTTTTTTGTTCCCCCCCATCCTTTCTTGTTTTTCCTTATGTTTTCTGGAAGGTGGTTGTGCAAGAATTTTTTGTTTGTTCTTTTTTAAATTATGGTTGTTCATGGTTGATGGTTTGTGGTGGAATTCTACAATTGCGGTAGTCCTACGTGGAGGCCAGCAGTGAAACCTTTTTCGGTTGACTCTGCGTTGAAAGTTTCTTTCCTGAAGCGGTTGATCACGTCGAAGAGGCCATGGACTCCAGAGCGTTTGAAGGACATGCGTGAAACAACGTCGTTGACAGCAACGTTTGGAACTGGAATTTCAGTTGTTGCAGATTGGCATTCTTCGCAAAAGTATCCACCGGCTTGTAGCTCATTGCGGTAAACGCAATCGAGGCAGTATTGATGGCCGCACGGCCACAGAAGATAAAGGTCCACGAACGACGCACGACATGACGAACAAAAGAAGTCTGCTTCGAATGCTTCGTTGCAACGCTCAAGATTTCGAAGTATGGTACTCATGGATTCAAGCGATTCTCGTATCTGCACTTCACGTGCACGTGACTCTTTGAGAACCGTTGCAACTAAACCAAGGTCCAAATCCGACAACGAAGCAATTTCGGATTGTAACCCAACGCTGACCCGAATTGTCCCGTCAATCATTCGTGTGAGCTCAATGTCGCGCGATTCCAAGACGTCCGAATCTGAAGATGCTGTATCACTGTCGTCATCTTCGCGCACGGGAACTGCTGCATCTGAGGGCCCTTGTCGTTGACTAGCAACGAGTCTTTGCAGCTCGGCGGCGACTAACTTTGAAACGTGAGACTCGGCGGCTTGGAGACGCATTCGCTGGCGGACGAGTGCATTGTCAATGTCAGCGCGATCCTGTTCGTGGACAGCCGTCATGGCCGCAATAGTCTCCTCAAATAGTAGCCGCTCTCCAGCTGCAGCGACCTGCAAACGAACAACCGTTTCGTTGTCGTTGCCACTCCGTCCGAGCTCACTAAGATCTCGAACAATGTCATCGCGCTTTTCAAGACTGAAGTAGCTTTCAGCAGTTGCAGCTGTTAAACTTTGAGTCGGCTTGTCGTTTACTGGTGCGCGCGTGGGTTCAACTGCACCAGCCAACGAAGGGCGCGTGATGATTGCAGCTGAGGCCTTTCGAAATGCGGCGATGGTGGCCTTGCGCTGAGCGACCGACTGACGTCGGCCCAAATCAGAGTCCAGTTGTTGCCGTGCGAATTGGTCGCGCCTTGCAGTGTGACGCGATCCTGTGTGTAACGTTTGAGCTTCCAAAAACGTTTCACACTCAGTGACTTGGGCTCTGAGACCGGCAAGAACATCCAGCAAATGAATAACTTCAGAATCTTGCTCCACAGCAACGAATAACTCGTCAGCTGAAATGCTAACCACATCACGACCGAGTTGTGATTTTTCTTCCACTCTGGTATTGTGCTCCAAAGGGCTCTGAACTCGCATGCTGTTGGCCTTAAGCTCGCTCGCGATGGAGGATTCGATTGCATTTGCTCGAGTTTTTGTACGAAAGTGGGCCAACTCCCGTTGCAACACAGCAGAGAAACTGTCAACTGCACTGTCCTTCAGAGCACAATGAACTTCCCACGGAATTAATTCACTATCCATTCTTTATGAAAGACAAAAGCAAGACAGCAGTCGATTGCAAGCGCTCGTCAATGAATCAAGTAGAATTCCAACGTTGTTTGCGATTAGATCAGATTGGCTTAGAAATCACCAGCACCATGCGCCCCTCAAAGTGCGGATGGTCAGAAGAGGGCTCCCAGGTCCTTGGCAAGGTTCTTGTGGTGCGCTTCGATTGTACCCCCACCGATTTCGAGCAACTTTGCGTCTCGCCAAAGACGCTCAACAGGCATGTCACGAGAATATCCCATGCCGCCCATCATTTGCATTGCGTTGTCAGCTACAACCTTGGAAACGGGCGCAGCGAACAATTTAGCGGCGTCGCTACCGATACGGTTTTGAATTCCTGGAGCAACACTTCGACTCACAGCATACGTCAGTGCCTTGGCAGCTTCTGTCTGAGCAAATGACTCTGCAATATAGCGTTGCATTTGACCAAAGTTAATGATTGGCTGTCCAAAAGCTTTGCGATCTTTTCCGTACTGGACCATCAAGTCCACGCACCGATCGGCAATTCCCACGGCCATGGCGGCAAGTGTCAATCGTTCAATTTCCAGGTTGCGCATCATGTGAACAACACCCTTCCCTTCAGCACCAACTAGATTTTCCTTTGGGACTTCAACATTCTCAAAGAAAATTTGACACATCTGCGAGCCACGCATGCCGCATTTATCAATTTTTGGACCATTGCTGAAGCCCTTGAAGGAGCGCTCGACAAGGAACGCAGTAATTTTCCCTTCTAACTTAGCGTAGACAAGGAACACTTCGCCCATGGTACCGTTGGTAATCCAAATCTTTCCACCATTGATAACATAGTTTCCAGCAGCGTTCTTCGTTGCAGTTGTCGTCATGCCCAGCACGTCTGTTCCTGCACCTGGTTCCGACATGCACATTCCTGCGACGACATCACCGCTTAAGACTCTTGGAAGGTAGCGAGAGCGCTGTTCCTCGTTCGCTGCGAAGAAGAAGTTGTTCACGAATAACATGGAATGTGCAAGGTACGCTAAGCAAAATCCAGGATCGTACTTCGAAAGTTCATGATGAATGATGACTGCGGCGGTTGTATCCATGCCAGCACCACCATTTTCTGCTGGGATAGTGACACCAAGCAGACCCATTTCTCCAAGTTCTTTGAAAAGTTTTGAGTTGAACTTCATTTCGTTATCGTGCTCACGTGCCTGCGGTTCGACCTTTTCCTTTGCAAATTTGGCAACAGTGTCTCGCAGCATCTGATGTTCAGGTGTCGGATTCAGCAAGAAATCCATCCCAGGTGACGTGACACTTCGAATTCCAGAGGCGACTGGCCCAGCAGATCGCTGAATAAGGCGGCGCATGATGAAGACTCCTTAATCGGAAAAAGACAACAATAATTTTGAAAGGCTGACTTCGGAGGCATTCAAAAAGCAAAAGCATTATCCAACCAACTGACTATTGCAGTTAACAAGTTTCAACGACTTCGTCAGAGCTGGATACCACTTCGTCAGCGATCCCAGGAATTGGCTCCACAACTGGAACTGCTGCGTCTGCGACGGGACGAATTCTCATAAGGCGAACTCCGCGCGAGTCGTACAGGTTTTTGAAAGAAATCTGATTGACATCCACAGGATACGAGAAAAATGACCTTGAAGATACGACATCCAGAGTAGGATCAAGCGCAATCACATCGCAGATGTCTCCAAACTTGAGTGCAAGTTTTTCTACGTTGGACAGCTGATCCAACCGAAGTACTTTAAAAAATTCCTCGACTGATGAAAGAATTTTTCCAACGGACAAAGTCTGCTCAAAAGCTTTGAGTGTCGTCGAGTCAATCGAATTTCGTATTGCAACTGGTAATAATCTCGAAACGCCAATCACAGCAACGTAGACTTGCAATGGCAACAGCGGTGGTACAGTTGAGTGAACAACAGCAGATTGTCCATTCACTCCTTTGGAACCTAAAGCACTCCTCAGGCTACTGAGCCGAGGGGCTTCACCGCGGTGATGATGGTAATAGTCGGAGCACGGTTGCCCTGAGACCATGTCGAAGGACCATCGTACATCCTTAAGCAGTTGAATACCACTCTCGGGTGCAGTAGTGCTCCCCTGTGCCTTGACAGTTTTCCGCTTGTTTTTCGATCCAACGTAATGTTGCATAACACCATGATCTCGCGCGGCAACAGCTCGAAACAGCTCCCAATGCAGCTGAGTTTCCCCCTTCGAGTCTCGAGTAACGAGTGATTGACGGAAGAATCCGCCGTCAAGTCGAAGCTTGCGGTAACGTCGCCACAACTGTAACCAGTCATCTTCGATCCCAGGGTAGTGATCGCCACCTGCCAGCAGCGCCAAAAACACAAAGTCGAGCCGGAACGAAGGAAGCAGCTCAAGAGGAAGTTTTCGAACCGAGTCAACATTTGTCCAATGTGTCATGAGTTCCCCGACGTGTGTTGCAACAAACGTAAAAGGATTGACGACGAAGAAGTTATGATACGGGGTGCAGGCGATGCACGTTAGAATGAGGTCAGAGTCATTCCCAACGACAACAACACGATCGTCAGGATCGTATGCTCCGGCAACATATGGAAGCCGCCTCAATTCTTCTCCAATTTTAATTTCCCCTTCGCCTGGCACTGTGGAACCATTGACACGAAGCACCAGCATGCCGTCAATTTCCACGCCACACAATTTCTTTTGCGCGGCTCCTATTCTCAACATTTCAATGATCTCTTTCTCGCAGTCGAGCACAAACGGACTTCCGGTGACGATTTGAGCCTCATTAAGCTCCATACTTTCGCTGTTTTTAAGCATACTTTGCCGGCGTTCGCGTTGAGTACGGAGTTTTGCCGTTGGAGCCGGCCCGTCAAACACAACAATCAGAGATTTTGTCGGGTTGTACAGGTTCAAGAGCTTTTGAATCAAAGATTTCAAGTTCTTCATTGTTGTGGCGCTTGTCGGAGACGCTTTCGAGTAGCTCATGTGCATCAAGCCATTCATATCGAGAAACATATGGTCAACTCCACCGCCAACTTTCTTATCGGCGGCGTATTGAACATTGTGTGCTGCGACGTACTTCCACAATCCAAAAGTTCCCATAACAATGCCTAGTGTGACACCGTCAAAGGTAAAAAAACAACAACGAACAAACTTAGGTGTGCAAAGTAGCATGTAGTTAGTTTGGATTAAATGTGCATGATTACGTTCGAGCAACAAAAACATCATGAGACGCCCAGTCGAAGCCGTTCCAGAGACGACCAAAGATCTGGTCTGCCCACAGGAAAACTTTGATTGAGCGACAGCTCTTCACCACCTCGTATATCATCAAGAGATACGAGAACCAAATAGTCCGTTTTTGCATCGGCAGAAATGAGGCTCTGTCCGCATCCAATCAACGGAAACCCATCACGACGCAACGCCCGAATGCTATCACGCGACAGCTTGTGTAGTGCTACGTTGGCAGGAACACTATATTTGTTGACCACGGCATCTAACACTGGAACAACCGCAAAACAGACTGCAGGTTCATCGTTTGATTCATCAGAAGTAGCGGCATCTTTTGGGCTCTCAAGTTCAACAAGCGAGCCAAGAGAATACTTCACACTAACTTCAAACGCGTCAATATGTGGAACAATCATTGACGTCGCCAACACAGTGTGAATCTCGCGGATTGTTGCCGAAAGGATTTCATTATCGTCCTGAAGGACGGCGTTGACAGTTGAAATCGATTGTAGCATGGCCGCGAACCACGTACACCGTAATGAAGGTTGAAGTTGCACCAGATGAAAGCAAAGGGACAAAGCAATGCCAACAACATCAACTAATTCTTCGTGGCCACACTTACCAAGACAATTTCTCAAGTCATCGACTGAGGGCAATAGATACGTCCGATCAGTATCTAGCCATGAATGAGCTCCGATCGCACAGCCAAAAGGGATTACTGCGAGGGGACAGTCTTTGGGCACCGAATACTCGGCGTGGACACTGAGAGCCCGGCGCCGCTTTGAGGGCGAGTGCATAGTGGTTAATATCGGACAGAGTCCGATACCATGAGGCCTCACCGAACTGATGAGTTTTGAGTCAACAAGTTCCCAATCACGGCTGATGTGGTGCCGCGCTACTCGAAGTGCGGACGAAAGCACTTTCATCTGCAGTAGTTTCAAAGCAAAAGTAGAAAAACAATGATGAACGTGGATAATAATGACAATGATTTTGTTCAAAAAAGAAACTTTCATGTTGTCGTGTGCAAACGGGTGCAATTTAACTCGTTAATTGATGTCATCCAAAACTAGCCGAGTGCTGATGCCCATTCCTTGCATTTCTTGCAACAACAGCTTGAATGCGTAGGGCATATTGACCTTTGAGATGGTTCCTTTCGCATGGCAGTATGGACAGTACCCTTTGAATCCAAGGTGACCACAGTGACTACACACATCCGCAGTGAAAATATCGGAACTCTTCAAAAGTCTCTCATTCAAAAGCATTGCGGCGCCGTATCCCACCATGCAATCGCGCTCCATTTCACCTACACGCAATCCACCGCTTCTGGCTCGACCTTCAGTCGGCTGACGAGTGAGAAGTGAGCGTGGTCCACCGGCCCGAGCGTGCATTTTATCGGTCACCATGTGCTTCAGGCGCTGGTAGTAAATAGGACCGAAAAAGACGTAGGCTGGCATCAGTTCACCGGTAATGCCAGAATAGAACACATCTTTCCCTTGGTAGTTGAAACCACTCTGAACAAGTGCTGAGCCGATGCCGTCGACTGAGTCGCCAGCAAAAGCGGTGCCATCACCGAAGCGGCCTTCGATCACACCGCGCTTGCCAGACACCAGCTCAATTAGTTTGCCCACGGTCATACGCGAAGGGAAACCGTGAGGGTTCATGATCATATCAGGCGTCATTCCTTTTTCGTTGAAGGGTAGGTTCGTTCCATCTGTGATAAGACCAACGACACCTTTCTGACCATGCCGACTAGAAAATTTGTCACCGGGCTCCGGTGGACGCACTTCTCTAGTAACAACTTTGATTTTTTGTTCAACATCATGTGACCGCTCGCTGTCACCGGGTGGGGTGATCACGACGTGGTCTACAATTGCAGTTTGAGGGTATTTGAATACTAGCGGAGTGGCCTTCGGATTACCTCCAGGTACTGGTTGAAACTTGTTGACGAGGACATCAAACTGCTTCACAGGTGCACCTTTGCTAATAATACCGTCGTTGTTCAAGTACTTGAAACGAGGATCAGTGGAGTCAGATGGCAGTACAATATCGAACTGCCCATTGGGTTGCTTTTGGAGTTCTATCTCATGTTTTCGCAGGACGATACAGCGTCCATATCCTCGATCTAGCGATGAGCGGTTGTAGATCTGAGCATCTTCGATATCGTAGCCGCTGTAACTCATCACGCACACGATTGCGTTAATGCCTGCGCCAAGCTTTTCGTAGTTCGTGATATTCATTGCCTTGCTGCGACACAATGGGCGTTGAGGGTAAACACCGAGAAGAAGAACGGTGTCGACCCGAATCTGCTGGTTGTATGCAATGCCACCAAGGGCTTGCTTGCCCATAGCAGATTGGAATGTATTACGAGCAGATTGATTGTGGTGGGGATATGGGATGATACCAGCAACGACACCGAGCATGCTCAGCGGCTCCACTTCCATATGTGTTGTGTGGATCGTGATGTCTTTGGGATATACTGCGATGAGACAGTCATTGCCTTCGTTCACGTCAACGAATTCTACGATGCCTTCCGCGAGAAAGTCGTTAATTGTGCGCTTGCCATCACGAAGCTGATCTAAATGTTCTGGTGTCACGACCAACTTGCCATCATTGACCACAAGGTAGAGTCTGACGATACGACCTCCGTCGCACCCTAGGTGGACAGACTTCTGCTTTGACTGGGAGTAAACAGAAACGTGTGGATGGAGGCGGCCACTGCGTCGAAGGGCCCGGATTCCTCTTGTCAGTCGGTTGGGATAACGATGAATGCCGATGAGAGTTCCGTTGAGAAAAACGGTGTGGTGCATCAGAAACTCCGCCGGACTCACCGT
Organism: Bodo saltans; assembly: GCA_001460835.1. Lineage (NCBI taxonomy): Eukaryota > Euglenozoa > Kinetoplastea > Eubodonida > Bodonidae > Bodo > Bodo saltans. The sequence goes on along the minus strand of CYKH01000126.1, from coordinate 24,219 downwards.
GTCGATTTCTTCTACTCCCAAGTTGTGCATGGCTGATCTCACGAGAAAATCGTCGAGATCCAGTGTAACTTGGCTGAGGAGCGCAAAGTTCTTAACTAGCCCACAACTTTCACCTTCTGGTGTATCGCATGGGCAGACCATTCCCCATTGACTGGGCTGAAGCGATCGAGGTCCACTAACTTTTCGCGTTTTTTCGAAAGATGACGCTAAGCGGGTCATCATACCGAGACACGCAATGTACGAGAGCCGCGAGAGGACTTGGGTAATACCTTGACGACTCATGTTAAAGCGTTTGAGTTCCCACCTGCCACTGCTGACAGCCATTTGCATTCCGTTCTGGATCACTTCGGCCTTGCTTTCCATCAATTGCTTAACGCTAAAAGGCTTTGTAGCATCTTTTTTCGAAAGTTGCTGATCCATGGCGGTTTTGACAACACGATTGAACTGCTTCAGGAGGTCTTCGAAGAGGAGAGCCATCAGAGTTCCAGTGGTCTCGAACCGTTTATTGCCGTAAAAATCTCGCTCGTCGAGAAGTGTTGAATCTTTTGTTGCTTCAATCATTCGTCTCACCATGTAACAAACGTAGAGAGCCTTGTGCCGAAAGTTCCAGTCGCGTTGGACCTCTCCTTCGCGAATATGACAAAGTAGGACACTAGCAAGGAAATCTGCTGCTCGATCAGCCTTTGACTTGATAACTTGCTGCTTGTTCGTCGCATTTCCGTCATCGACCTCCCAAGCGTTCTCTTTGCGACGCTCACCGATGAAAGCCAGCGCGTCGTTCTGATTCACGACGCCGTGTTTCGCAGCATGCTCAAAACATGCAAACAATACCTTTTCAACTTCAGGCCCAGATCCAATGTGCTGCGCAATGTGTTGATCGCTTTCTAATCCAAGAGCTTTGAGAAGAATGACGACGGGAATATCTTCCGTAAAACTACGGTGAGTCATCACCACCTTTCCCTTACGGAAGGTCACTGAACACTTCGAAATGGAGTAATGAGTCTTGGATTGAACGTGTGCAAGAATATTTCCATGGTCATCGGCTTCGATGATAACACGATTCTTGCTTTGCTGTTCTTGCACTAGGCATACTTTCTCAACACCTTTGATGATGAAGTAGCCACCAGGATCCAAGACGCACTCGCGCATTTGTACAATGTCTTCTTTCCGCTTTCCATGCAAATTGCATGATTGTGATTTGAGCATGATTGGGATTGTGCCGATCTTGATGTCGGTTTCGGTGCACACTTTACGCGTCTTGTCCCTGGTGGTGTACTCTACGTCCACAATCATGTCACCACGATATGTGAGATCTCGAAGGCGGCATTCATGGGGAGTAATCTTCTTCGGTTGTTGGCCCTTCGCAACAATCTCCTGCGGGTTAAGAACTCTGATGTTTGTGTATCGAATGACAATATCAGGGTCAATGCTGCTCTTGATCTCGCGGTTTGAATCGTTGATCAAAATTTTCTTCAGCTCAACTCCAACAAGATGATCAAACGAAGCGATATGATGGCTAAGCAATCCCTTCATGTTGATCAATGCAGGAAGAATTTCAATTTTCTTCCGATTGATAATGTCTTCATCGGTTTCTATCTTTGCCATGTTGTTGCTATTTGACGGCTTTTGAACACATCACAAACATTATTGATGGCGCATCGCATCGACACATTTTCAAGTGACACATGAGAGTAATGTTGTTGCAAAAAAGCAATGTACAAAGGTCAATTTCAGTGGTCACGAGAACTTCAATCTGGAATCCGTGCTCGCTCTTGAGCCGCGACTAATTCTGTAGGCAATCCGCGATTCTTGCCTGCATCTCGCCCGATATCAGTTCGAGCACCGTTGCCACCACTTTTGAAGGGATGATAACAAAACTTCATCATTTCCATAAACTCTTCCAAGGTAACGACAGCTTGGGCGTGAGCAAAATACTGTTCAAACCAAAGTGGCTCCTCGTTCGCCCAGTCTTTTGGAAGAAACATTGTCATCATATCAGCTTTGTTGATAACACCTTTGGCACCAACATCGCATCTCCGAAATATCAGCTCAATTTGCCGCTTTGATTCGTCTGACAATAGAGTTGCGGTTGGTAGTTGTACTGAAGTTTCGGCTTCTGCCATGTCCCATTTGCGCATCAAGTTTTGTAGGTCCTTAACCAATATGGATGGGTACACGATTTTGAGCAGCTCAAAGAAGCTCACGGTGCCACTGTGGTCGCGATCGATCTTTCGAAGAATAAGAGCATCAACTTTGCCGCTTAGATCACGAATCGTAAGCTCCATTTTGTCGTTGTCACAAATTTCACGAAAACGACTACGCATTTCTTTATACCATACCTCAGCAAGGGAAGGGAGCCGTGACGCTTTTTTCGGAATCACTTGAGCGAAGAACTCAACTGCAAGCTCACCACGTCGTTTCTTTCGTTCTCGAGCATCGTTAAGACGCTTCTCCTTCAAAAGCTCCAAGAATTTCTTCTTCGCATCTCTGGCAAGCGATGCACGCTGCTTCTGCTGCGCAATGATAATGCGCCCCGCAGCAAATCTCCAAAGTGCACGTAAATGCATTCTGTAGGACGCAGTAGGAATGTTGTCGCGGACGTACTTTCGCGCCAAGGAGTAAATGGGTCGAGAAATGCGAATAACGTTAGCAATAATTGTCCCGAAATTTGCGCGATGTTCTTGAGCAGCTCGCTCTTCAGCTTCATCTGTTGCTTTCGCTTCGATTTTATCACAAATCTTTTCGAACAAATTGGTAATGTCATCTTTCGTCATGTGGTTTGCGGTGTAGAAAAACGGTGAAGGCTGATGTCCGCTGGGCCGAAGGTTATGTGTATGTGGGGTTCCACCAGATCTTCTTGTATCTAGCGGCGTCAATCGTCCAGTGAGCTGCCGATCTCCTGCACGAAAAGTAAGGTGTCCACCACCACCTGTTTGTAGAGTGGCATTTGAGTTTTTCCCGATTTTGTTGGTTTGATGTTTTAGTCCTTTCTGGGTCGCGGACATGAGTTCATCGATTGAGTGAACGGATGAGCGCAACATTTTTGGTGACTGCATCACGCTCACACGAGAAGAAGCGGCAGTCGCTGCAAACACATCGCTGGTCGTGGATGCTTGAAGCTTGTCTTCGTCACCCGGATGCACTGCATCGACTTCTAATTGAGGAGAGCTTTGCCGAGAGCCAAGAACAAGTTCCATGCGATTTTGACGAGATTTTTGCAGCAGCTGGCGGACGTTTGAGGGAGTTGCTCGTTGCCCCGCAGCGCTGTTTGTTCGGTCTCGAAATGGAGACAGCTGCAGCTCATCAATACCAAATTGCTCTCGGCAGAACTGTGACATGCGAGATTCGATTCGTGGCATCAATGCCCCGATGGGGGAGGGTGCAGTTCGATTTAGAAGCCTCTCATTAGAGAAACGAGGGTCGATCATTGTTTGAAATGAGCACTACATCTGGGAAGAAGAACCCGTACAAAAACAACACAGAAGAACAATCAATGAGATCAATCACGAGTGAACAGAATGTGACGTCAGGTAGGGGAGTGAATATCAAAACCTGCGTCGTTTCGAAATGTTGTGGCGAATGTAGTGTTATTCTTGCATAGTGACATGCAAACGGTACTCCTCAAGCAACTGAACGCATGCAGCTTCGAAGGTTGTAAGAGCGTAGCCCAAGGCTGACATTTCCAAGACTGGAGTGCAGCACTCTAAAATGTACTTGATTCTTGAGGGAAGGCACTTTGGTCCGGTTACAACCAGCAAGTACACAATCAGCGGAATGCAAATATCAGCGGTAACTTCGACGTTATTGGATGATGATTGTGCAACCAAATCGACTGCAACTGCAATTGTAGTCTCCATAATCCGCATGTACGAAAATACTGAAAGCGTATGGTCATCAAGGAGTCTGATAAGAACAACGATTTGATCACAATACTCAGGGAGTAGATCCGGAAAACAACTTCGGAGCTCTTCGAGCCTACCTTCCCGTCGCCGGAGAACACCACAAGCATGACAGAATGCGAAGTCCTCATTGTAATTTATCTCTTCCCAGTGCGTGATCATCTTGGTGCTTAGCCCCGATGTCACAAGTGTGTGGAACGCAACACCAAGTTGCTCTTCATCCTCTTCAGACCAGCCGTTCAGTACGCTCTCACAGCTATTTCTTCTCGCAGGTTGTGATATGACTGCTATGTCGCAGTCGTCGATGTCGTCATCGGCCTGCTCACCCTCATCGCCAATGGCAAGCTCCGCCGCTGTATCAACAATTTGGAGCATTTTTGCGATAGCGAAGTCTTCGTAACCCTTTACGACAATGTACGAAGATCTGAAGATCCCCACCTCGGTGTCGATGAACATCATTGCTTTGTCCATTGACTTTTGAAGTACACCCTGAACAACAGCTGCATCTTCGTCATGCTTGCTTGCTTTCGAAGGGGTTGCAACAGAAGACTGAGAAGAAGGAGACTGAGGAGACTGAGGCGTTGATCCGCCTGGAGTTGCTGCCGATGTTCTTCGAAGGAGAATCTCTTCCCCCTTTTCCATAGCAAAGTCGACGACGAACTGGCGAAACGATTGTTCATCGGACTTAAAGTATGCTAGGAGCTTATCGATGGAGATTTTAGGTGAAAGATTTTGGAGATCTTTACGTTTCTCCCCAAGCTCATTGGTTCGAGCTCGAATTGGACGCATGGCACTGCAAGGAACACGTTGCCACAGAGGCTGAGTTCCCGATACACCAAAGGATCGCATAGAGGCAACGGTGCGCCTTGACATGGGCATGACGTGGTGCATCGAAAGGTCTGTGAAAAGGAAAGTGAAGGAAGGGTTTGTTGATAAACGAACAGCTCTGATCACTGTAGCTGAATGCGAAACCCCTGAAGAGGAAGAGACGGTGAGGACTGAGTACGGACAGGCCTTTGGTGTGGAAGAGTCTTCATGCTCATAAAGCTCGGCGAACGACACACTGGCAGAGTGACCGCCGAATGAAGTGAGATGACTCTCCTCTGCGCCACTGAAAATGTGAGAACGAACCACAGCTTGGAAAAGGCGTTTACCAAGCCCGCTCGTCCCAGGAACAACAAAATCTTCTACCATTCGATCAGGTGGCACGGCAACGAAAAATTGATTCGTGTCGCACGCACTGTGCGTGGACACAACAAATAAAGGTGTCATATATTGTATCAGCTCTCTGAGAAGAACGTAATGCTCGAATTCTTGCTCTATGCATGTTGGAGGCGGCATCAGTCGACTCATTTCAAAAGCTGACTCAATCGTTAAATAGAGCCAGCACCTCTAGGTTACATAAAATCCAAAATCGGACAAACAAACAAAACAACACAATTTTCAAGTCGAAGTGCATCGCTAGTTTTCCGTTTGATGTAATATTCTAGCAAAGTATGATTGAACGTATTAGCGTTTCGAAGAGTTCTTAGATTGCTTCCGCGACTCAAGGGCTTGCAGCTTTTCCCGCAATTTATCCGCCATTTCTTCCAATGACCGCGTCTTCGACTTAAGCTGCTCAACGGCAGCGGCGTGTCGACGGGCCGCTTCAATTTCTTCTTGTCCTTTCGCGACAGCTGCTGCTGCTTGCCTTTCTCGTTCCTCACGCTGGCGCTTTTGCTTGGCTTTGTTGTACTTTGCGTTTTCATTCAGAATCGAAGATGGATCTGCAGCAGTCGAGGAGGCTTCCTCATTTGCTTGAGACACAATGGGGATGTGGTAACCCACCCCCGTCAGGGTGTCCACGGGATACTTCGAGAGGATGGGTAGCTTTGCCACGGCACGGTTTAGTCGGTATCCCACAGCACCATTTGCAATCGCGACGTTGCAAATTCCTTTCTTGATGGATGCAATTTGGCGAACGACACGAAGAGAGTCGATGTTCCACAATAGGATGACACCGTTCTCACTGCCTACGATGACCTCTCTCTGATGGGGAGCGTCAGGAAATCCCAAGAACACAATGTTTTTTGCGTGGCCACCTTCAACTGGTGGCCGCCGGCGGATGTCAGGGGTCCACGAGGCATCTCTTGAGATTGGATACGAAAGAGCTCTCACGTTGGACGTGTTAGATGCATTGATCGATTCTTCTTCCCGATTTGGAGTAAGCGCCACGAAGTAGAGATAACCCTGCTGCCCACCGACAGCGAGCGTTGCATCGTCCGGTGATACTGCCAGAGTGGTCAGTGGATAATCAACCGTCACCGACAACATTTGTACCCCGGTGCGACTATCAAACATTTTGATGCTACGGTCTGCAGATGCGGTTGCAACGACAGGTGAGAAATGCAAGAAGGCGCACGCTGTCACGCCTAATGTGTGGGCGGTAAACGTCACGTCGCTGATGCTGGAAGCTGTTGTGGACGAAACAAGACTCCCAACGGACCACACACGGCAAGTGCTGTCAAGTGACGCTGAGGCGAATGTTGACCCATCTGAAGCGAAGGACAAGCACGTTACTTGACGAAGATGCGCCTTTACAAGTCTCAACAATTCTCCAGTCACTACATTCCACACGTACATACACCCAGTCTCGGAGCTGCCAGCGACAAGAATTGTTCCGCATGGGGACACGCAAGATGCTGAAATCCTCTCCGTTGAGAACGACTTTTGAAGCGGCTGTTGCATGGTGGGAGAGTATGTGAAGAGGCAGGCCTTGTCCTGGGGTAGCATCAGTGCATTTTGAAGCGGGTTGAAGGTTGGGGCATGGATGAAGCTGCTCGGATCTGACTTGTACATCCGGTGCACAGAACCAGTTTCAGTATCCATGAGCACTGTTTTCCCCTCAGGGCTCTGGGATGAAACGAACAACATTTTCTAGAAAATGAAAGAAGAACATGAGAAAAATGAGTCGAAGCTAGAAAAACGGTCGTTTGCAGTGACAACGGACTTCCACATCATCTCTACGTTTGTGTGTGTGCATGTAGGCGCAAAAGTGATCTAAGTTGTAGTGCTCTCGCTCGTTTGTTGGCTCAATAATTCATTTCACGGGGATGGCTGGCGCTTTGAGGCTTCCTTCCTGCGATAAAAATAAAACTTGCCCTCGGCAGCGGTCCATTCAACACTCATTTCCTGCCAAACATAGTCAACCATTTCGAACTTTTCAAACGCTTCAGGATCGCGAATCATCGCAACTGATCGAGAATGGGGGTACAAGTCGTCAAAAGCGAGAATACGGGACCCCACCGGAAGTGCGCGGAAACGTTCAGACATGAAATGAGTCAAAGACTTCGGCATCAACAAGTTTGCAGTCCATACCACGCATGGATCCCTAACAAAATCTTCGCTTGAAATGAAATGCCCGAGATCACCGGTGATAATTTCGACACTCGGCATGGCACGCCCAGCTTTCTTCTCCAATATTGGCTTCATGTATGCCCACGCTTCACGAGCCACTGCAGCATTGTGCGGGCTCAATTCAACGCCCACACATCGGCAGCCAGTTTCGTAAGCCATTTGAAAGAGAACACTGCCGTTGCCACATCCAAGGTCATAAAACGTCTCGCCCTTCTTGATATTCGTGATGTTGATCATGCGGTTGATGAACGGCGGAAGAATTGACTTCGCACACAGGTCTCGTTTTCCTGCAACAGACACCACTCGCTTTGTTGAAATAGCTGCGTACGCCTTTTCCAACAGAGCGGTAAACCACTGGCAGCAGCATTCATCCGCAGCGCACAGCATGCAGTCGCTCGCGTTCAGTGCAGATCGCAGTGAAACACGAAACGGCGCTTGAGTGGAGCCAGTACCTGAAGTCACAACACCAGGATGTGGTTTTGTTCCTGGTCTCTGAGGCGAGGCGGACATCCCTGGGGATGATTGGAGTCTTCTTGATCGTTTCTTGTCGTTCGAGGGTGTAATCATCGGATGTGGAGATGTGACAGTCAACGTCTTCGTCACAGCTGCGCCGCGCTTTGGTGTTTTCATGTCATCCACTTGAGAGAATAACTTCCCAGCAGGGGATGCCACTTCCACCACAGTTGTAGCCTTCTTGGCTCCTACCATTATGACCTTGATATTATTGCTCAAAGAGATATTTACGGCCAGCACTGTCAAAGTTCACAGTGTTCAGTCAAACATAGATGTTGGGACGAAGAAAGACTTCTGATAAGGGCAAGGGGGTCGTACAGAAATGTTGATCTAATGATCTAACTACACCTGGAAAGTGCAGCGCGTAAAACGAAATGTAAACTAAGGAATCAAGTGAAAGTGCATGTAGTGGAAGGGGGAAAAAAAAAGTATTCGTGGTGTGTGATGCTACTACACAGTGGCTTACACACGAGTGTGAATGTAAAACTTGCCCTCGGCAGTAGTCCACTCAACACTCATCTCTTGCCAAATGTAGTCCATCATGTCGAACTTTTGGAATGCCTCTGGGTCGCGGATGGCTGCCACAGATCGCGAGTGAGGGTACAGGTCATCAAAGCATAGGATACGAGAACCGACTGGCATGGCTCTGAAGCGCTCAGACATGAAGTGAGTCAGAGATTTTGGGAACAGCATATTGGATGTCATAACTGCCTTATTGCCATCAGCGATGAATGCTGGATCGTTGATCACAAGCGAAAGATCACCGCTAACAATTTCGACCTCAGGCATCTTGCGACCAGAGTGACGCTCCAGGATTGGCTTCATCGAATTCCATGCCTCTCGAGCCAATTCAGCATTGTGAGGGAGCAGCTCCACCCCAACACACTTGGCACCAGTCATGTACGCGACTTGGAAGAGAATGCTTCCGTTCCCGCAACCGAGGTCATAGAAGGTATCTTTCTCAGTAATGTTCATGAGGCGAATCATTCGAGTGACAAACTGTGGGAGAAGAGACTTGGCGCAAAGATGACGCGATCCTGCGATCTCTGTCACTCGCTTCTTCCGTAGCGACGCAAAGGTGCTCGCAAGCATGTCCTCAAAGTAGTTGCATTGGCAGATGGTCGCTATGCAGTGAACGCAATCAGAAAGGTTGGCATCTTGAGCGAGGGCCAGTCGCATTGGATCATGAGTCTTACCAGTTCCAATTTCTTTGCGATCAGGTGCGCTGAGAATGATAACACCGGAATTAGGCATTGATCCTTCGCGGATTTGGCGCTTCCGCGACGACACAACTCTCATCGGTGAACTACGGGCGGGGGACGCAACCATTCTTGGTATTATTGTTGGACCTGTGTTGATGTTTTGTTTGTGGAAGAAAACTCCCGTCTTTACGTGCAATGTAAATAAAATTCAACAAGCGAATATGTGAAATAAGAATTGAAGGTGTGAGTGCAGACGAAAAAAACGATTTCAAAGTATGGAGAAAGGCTGCGAGCACAATAAAGAGTGCAGCGAATATGAGTGCAATTTGGGTGTTCACGACCTCACAGTTAGTCAGCGATGTGATCTGTACTCATGCGTCGAGCGCGAATCTCGGTGGAGCTGATGTCCACTCGGAAATCAGCACGATTAATCCCCTTGAACATATGCTTCAATTCTGGGGGAACAGTGAGGTCATCCAAGTCGTCCCATCCATCGTCCCGCTTACGGCCGCCAACGACGAAGTAGCAACCAAAATTATCGATTGCTTTCATAGCTGCGATCATTTTGGAATCGTCGTTATTGTAGTACTGCTTGTCAAGGACTCTCCGTGCTGTATCGATGCCGACCACAAGACCGTGATTAGGGAACATCTCTGCCTTCTCAACAAACAACTTTGCAGCAGTGATGGCAACGCGTCTTCCTTGAGTAGTAAATTGGGAAATTCGCTCGATAAAATCTTCTTCACAAACGTCTTTCTTGCCGACAATGGATGCACTGATTTCGTATGTAATGACAACATTCTTCTTTTCTGGGTGGTAGCGTTGCATCACTTGACCGGCGACTCTTGCTAGCTCAGTGTGACCCCAGTGCAGGGGCTTGAAAGATCCCGGATACAGGAGGTAAATGTTTGCGTTGTAGTCATGGTCTTCTTTAGTGAAGGGATAAATATTGACCCTGACATCACCGTGGCGGTTGAAAAGGGCACATTGAATTTGGCCACTCAGAACCGCGTTGATGGGACTCGGGATGTCTGATGTTGCATTCAACTGAACAGGAGTTTGCAATTGCGCAGCGTCCAATTGGCTCTTGAGATCCTGGCAGTCGACAGATGCACTCTCAGCCATTGCACGAACGATTAGCTGGCCGACGATTTCTTCTTGTTGTAATCGAGAAAGTTCCTTCGACATCTCTACTGCATAACTATTGACGAAGTGCTTCCCCCAGGCAGTAATGAAAACGGCGTCAGCACCACGGCGCACTGTCGATGTTTGAAGCGCTGCCGTAGCGCCGATCCCAACAATGTTGATCGGCAGTGTCGTGGGGTCCATCTCCACAGCTTGTCTGAACGCATGCTGAGCCAATTGACGGCCGATATCAGACGAAACAAACTTGCTGGGAAAGTTATCCAAGAGGTCTTGCGTTGTTTTGGAAGCGTACGGCACTTGCGCGTTGATAAGTGTTCGAGAACACCCGGGAACAGACATAAGAGTTGAGATCGCAGAGCCACCAGCACCAGTTGTAATTAAGTTGTATTTGAAGGGGGAGGCATGAATACGCTCTACGACAGACAAGAGTGCATTTGACATGTGCAGTTGAAGCAACACTGTAAGCTAACTCTTTGCGACAAAGTGAAAAACATAACTATGAGGATATTTACTCATGGGAGCAGGCGCTTTGAAACGGTTGGCAGCGAGAAAAGCAAGGACTTCTGTAAGATTGCACACAATTTAAAAGGATCTATCTAAAATGTTTTCTTGCAGCACCGCAACAACAGTTCTTTTCCTCTCTCAAAATCAAAATATTTTCTTATCGCCGAGGACTGTGGCGACTCAGAGGGGGCTTTCCTGGAGATGCAGTGGGAGTGGAGTTTTGAGAAGCTTTGTCAGGTTTTGTGGGACTAGCTTCTTCTCTCTTGTGGCGTCCATGACGATCAGTGTCGAAGTAAATATCCTTCAACTCAGAAAATTCTTTGTCTGCCGTCAAGACTTGTATACTAGTCTGGACGTTCTTTTCGTCTCGCTGAACAACCACGTCGAGCCGTTCGCCCATTCGAGCGTGTTGGTTAATGGCCTCTCGCATCGTGCTGAAACTACTCACCTGGATCCCACCAACAGTGACGAATACATCACCAATCTTAATGCCCGCAGCGTCACAAGGTCCATCAACGTACAACGATTCAACGAGCAGTGCAAGCTCTGGCTCAGTTCGTTCGGCTAGAGTGACACCGAGGAATGGTTTGTTTTGGCGTTCAACCTTATCACGGAGGTCTTTAATACGCTTTTGCTCTAATTCTTCACTGAGCAACGACTTTCGTCGTTGTTCTTCTTGCTGGCGCCGTTGTTCTTCTTGCAGTCGCTTTTCTTCTGCTTCTTGTTGCATTCGTTGATCTTCCAGTTGTCGCGCTCGTCTCGCAGAATTTTCCAATGCTCTATTGGCAAGATCATCGAAAGATCGTTGTAAAACTCGAAGCGCTTTCAATTCTTCTTCAGCGACGATAAAGCGTGCTTTGGCTTCTTGCTCCCTGTAGCGCAAACTCTGCACACTTCGCAAGAATTCCATCGTCAGTGATGACATCACTTTTTGGGCTCCAGTAACAACATCAGAGCGCTCCAACACTTCAGTTTGCATCAGATCAACTACTTGACGATCGAATCGTTGACGAGTTCGCTGTATCTCATCTTGCCGAAGCTTCTCGAACTGTGCATTGCGAGATTTTTGTAAACGTTCTTCTATTTCTTGATGAGTTGAGTTAGCTGAATCGACTAAGCCACGAAAGTAGCGGTCTCTCGTATCCATTACCAACTGGCGCTGAAGGGCTTCTTCATACTCGATGGACTCCATGATTTCTCGCCGAAGCAACGCATCGCGACCTTCTAATTCAAACTGAGAAAACTCAACCAATTTTTGAACGGCCCACCGAACGATTCTGTCACGAGCAGTGATTTCTTCCGTTGCTAATGCATGAACACGCTTCATGTGTTCGTCGTTTCGACGTCGCTGAGCGTCTAGGTTCTGAAGACGACGAATTTCTTCCAGCTCACGCTGCTTTTGCATCTTCTGATACATTTGGTGCTCCAAAAATTCTTCACGCTCAAGTACCTTAAGCTCATCTAGCTGCTGCATGGCCAGCTTAAAAAGCCGTTTTCGTTGATTGAATTCCGTGAGCTCGACGACAAGTGACACAGTTTTTCTAAACTCTGACTCAAATTTAAGTCGAATCGTACGCTCACCACGGAGTAGAGTGTCTCGCTTGGTTTTCTCCATCACGAGCACTTCTTGCCACTGTTGGGACAACTGCCGCTGTTGTTCAAGTTGACGCGCAACATATTCTTGCTCTTGCATTTTCCGGCGCAGCCGCTCAAGTTCAGCTTTTCTTAATGAGTCGGCATCGCGCTTGGCAGACTCGTAGTCACGATGGTACCCTTTGGATCTCAACGAGTCTCGAAGGCACTTTTGCAGTGGATCTTCACCATGATCAAGGTGACGGGTATCACGATTCCACTGAGGTCTTTGGCAGCTTTCGTAAAGTGCTCCTCGATGGTGCTGACCATTCTTCACGCCACCCGCAGAGGAGGCCCGACGAATCGTAGCGTTTGCTTGATCTGCAGGAATAGACGATGCACCACGAAGCGTCGCCATAAAATTGAAGTTGGTTGCGTTTTCAAGCTTCCCATCTGTCAACTCGGGCCACAAATCAGCTCTTCCAACACCTTCCTCGGTTGGAAGAAACGAATAGATCTTACCGTGGTTTCGCATGAGAGCCCGTCCAACAGCATTTCGATCCGACACTTCCTCACGAAGGTACCTCCTCACATAGCTTTCCATTGGAGGGATGAATCGATCGAGGTCACGCTTCTAGTCGAGAAATTAACAAACAAAAGAAATTGCTCATTCATTCTTTTTTTTTTTTTGGCCAGAATAAATAACATCACTGTGGCGCTGGGAATGACGAAATGAACAAGAAGTTGGTGTCCGCAATCAACGTAATAAAAATTTGAGATTTTTCTCGCTATTCGAAATGATCTTTGCTCAGCTCATCAGGGGATTCTTGCGGTACCAGAGCCGTAACACTCCGCTACCCTTCTCCTTAAACATAAAGAATGCTGTTCCTACTTGCATAAGGGGATCAACAGTCACAGCAGGATTCGGTCGGCCTCCTTCTTGCGCTACGACAAACTCTAGGTATTCTTCAGCTAATAAAGGCTGCATAGATTCTGCTTCAATGTCACCTCCGGTTGAAAATGAAATGGCAAGAGGACTTCGAGAAATTCCATCGATCAATTCTCTCGTCTTTGGAATCTTAAGCTTAAGTACACCCGATAGTTCACGAGCAAGATCTGCAATGGTTCGTTTCCTGGGAATGCTAAATTGTGTCTGTTTCAACGCTGGAACGTTGCTGTCAAACGGCAATAATTCTACTGTGTGGGCTGCTGTGGCAGATATTTGCAAGACTTGCTCCGGACACTGGAAGATATTCGCTACCCACGCCGGAACAAGACGCATCACTTCATCAATATTATCCTCTTTTCCAATCACGAACCGTTTGCCCGATCCATGAGGCGTATTTCCTTGAGGAACATTCCACACTAAGACACTCTCCGTTCTGCGAGCGGTAAACAGATTACGCAGTGCGATTTCACAAAGGTTCTTCAATGATCGCTGCATCAGCGTCAAGCGCTCTTTGCGGGTCAATGAGTATGTGGAAAGACGGCGCTGAACAGCTCTCGGCGACGTGGCAACAGGCGTTGGAACGCTCACATACTTCAGCCACCATTCATTGACCCACGTATCCACAGAACTCTCAAATGAAATAGTGACACAAATGCAACCCCAGCGACATTCCACCGTGCACCAGCTTGCGCAATGTGTTTCAATGTTCGCTTGTTCCAATGCATCTTTCCAAGCCGTTCCACGTGCGAACCGATGAAGCTGCTCTTGTGTTGTGATATTCCACAAAACGATATCTTGAGCTTCGTCAAGAGACAAAACATGACGCTTGTCATTGAGAAGTGCACATTGCAAGACAGCGTGTGTGCTGCCTTCTAACGAAAAATCCGGCTCGTTCAGACCTTCGCGCACAGGGCGATTCGTTCGAAGGGATGTACACCACTGCTTTTCCTGTTCCTTGGACACGAATGTTAATGATTTGAGAAAGGGAGATTCGTATTTTCGGTTTGGAGGATCTACCAGTCCCAAAGGAGCTGCTCTTTCTCGATCTTTTGTGATGGCGTTATCTGAACGGAATCGGGATGGTGGACGGCCTGGGGTATCTAAGTCGATCGCAATTTTTGAAGGCGTGGCGACATCTTCGTATGGCGTTGATGGTGCATGTCCACTCGATGTCCACAATCCACTATCTTGAGGCGATGGCTTTCTGCCAGATGAAAGCGGCGTAGAAGTCCCAAGAAGGCTTCTAGGGAGGATCGTGCTCAGCACATATCCGTCAACAGATGACTTCGTCGTACAGGCGTACAAGATGTTCCTAGGACAAACAGACACATGCATGATCGGATGCTGCGAGACAACTCCACAAGATGTTTCGAGGTTACTAACGTTTGTGATGGCGATTGTTCCATCGCGGCTGCCACTAAAAATCAATGGACTACCTGAAGTCGTGGCTAGAGAAAAGACACTATCGGTGTGCTGCACAATCGTGATAGGAGATTGCATCTGGCGCAAATCCCATACTTTCACAATTGCGTCTGCTCCACAGGAAGCCAACTTTGAACCTCCATCACAGAAAACAAGATCGCGAACGCACGAGTTGTGTGCAGCGCGAACTGAGGGTTCCATGGCTTCGTCGTCAGGTGGAGCTGCTCGAGGATCAAAAAGGTACATGTGACCTCGAGCAGATCCTACCGCGATGATATTTTTTCCTTCGCTTGCACCGAGAGCGAGAGAAAACAGCGGATCTCCAGTTGGAACAACTAATTCGGAACTTGCATTCCGTAAATCGCTGATGCACACGTTGCCATCTAACGAGGCAGAAACGAGCTTCGACGATGAGAGGAATCTGATTTTCCGAACTGCGTCTGTGTGGCAACAGCGAGCATCAACAAGTTTCTGGTGGTTGTAGAGGAGAATGGTGTTGTCTGAGGAGCAACTGGCAATGACGCTACTTGAGGGTGGGACAGCAACATCATGCACGACATCTGCGTGATCGGAGAAGACTGAGGTCACGGCGCCATTTTCCCACACGCGGACAGTTGCGTCACGACCAGCAGTTGCTACTCGTCCGTCGGAGAGATGAGCAGCTGCGTTAACACCCAGAGCATGACCACCACCGATAGGGCCTTCACCCATCAAAAATGAAAATTTTCTGTGGCGCTTCATTGAAGCAGTTTGTATTTGTATTTAATCTTCCAATGTAGAACAAGCAAACTACAAAGACACTATGCTGAAGGCGAAATTTTCAGATTGAAAAAATGAAAAATGAAAAATGCTCTTTTTGAATCTATGAGGAACTGGTGAATCTACTGAAGCCGTGATGCGCGACTGGAGTCTCTACTGGGAGGCCATTTCTCTAACATGAATTGCCGCTCACGCAACGTCGTCATGATTTGTCTTGTTTTCATATCGCAGTCATCCATGATGGTAGAATACTCATCAACGCCTTCAAGGGCAACCTTCAAAAAGTCTTGCGCATCTGACAAGCGCCTTTCAATGCGCAAGACAGCTTCGGAGATTTCCATTGACACACTGTTCATTTCTTCGAGGGTATAAATCCATTGTCGCTGATGCGTTTCAAGGCAACACAATGTGAACCATTCGTTAATGAGCTGCGGTTTCACAGATGTGTAATTTCGCCTAGGCTCCATGCACTGGTTGATACTGTGTGCCTTAGGAAAACAAAGGAATAAGACAGTGAACTTGCTTACGATTAAGGACAGAATTGAAAAAAAAAACAACAACAAACAACCAATAAAAATTTCTCTGATTCGTCATGTTTCGTCAATCCTGGCGTGGTTCGCAAATGTGAAAAAAGGAGCACGAAAACGCACAGCCTTTTTATCTTTCTTCGTCTCATCTCACCGTTTCACTTTCGCAAAAAAAGTGTTGCGACACCCATTGATTGGGAGTAGCGTTGACGAATTGTAGAACACACATCACAACAAAAGAAGGTAGGAAATAACACAAGTGGTTGCTCAACACAAAAGAGAACGTTAGAAGATCGCTAACGGAAGTGGGTATGACATCGCACACAGATCAACGAAAAGTTGCCAAGGCAGCACAAGTGTATTGCCGTGTCGTTGAGAAGCAGCTTCACAAACACAAGCACGTTACATGTGCCGAAGGATAAATACCACAGCCATTTCTCCATTTGTTTTTTCTTTCGCGTGTGAGTCCGGTTCCGACTATTTTTCTGTCATTCTTTCCTTGATCTCATTCGAGGTAGGCATTTGGATCGTTGATTGTACGATCCCACGATACAGGGACAATGGTCACAGCAGGCTGCGACATCGCTAGGAATCGACCAAGCAAGCTTGCATCGGCTACTTCCGGAGGACAAGCATTCAATGCATCATCAAAGTAAGCAACCTGGGTGTAGTATCCAACTCTAAGGAACTCTTGTCCGCGGTATTGAAATGAGATCAACAGCACCGTAACCCCAAGCACATCTTGCGGTGGGATCCGGGATACTTCTGGAGGATCACATTCAAGGTGAAATTCGGTCACTCCAGGAACAAACGGCCCGACGTCGAAAGAATCTAGCATTTGGTCGTACTCTGACGAGCCTGAACTACCAACCCAAACGAATGAAATCGACATGGGCTCCACTAGCTGCTCAGATGCAGAGATGCGCATCCTCCATTGGTAGGACTCCTTATACGGACCGGGATTAGGGTTTATGAGCTCCAGCTCGACTAGTTGAATAACAGGGTCGGGGAGCGGCTGCTGTGCCTCGTCCATTTTGATGCAAGTTGGAACCGTTTAAACTTCACAATGTGTGTGAGTGTCGGTTACACGAATAGGTCTCTGTACGATGACTACGGCCTTTTTCACTATTGTTGGAAATAAACAAAGAAAACAATGATCACTGACGTACCGCTACATAAATACTAAACCCCCGTGCTTATTCCGAGTGTTGTGTGATATTGTCTCATTTGCAACGCTGGCGATAACAACAGAACAACTCTCAACGACTCTATTGATTTGCGGCAGTGGGAGCCTTCGAGGGCCAATTCTCTCCGAGTTCTTTGCAGACTTCCATGATCAAAGTCACCAGGCGAACCTTTTCCGAGGCGCGTGAGTCCATGTGAGACAATGCATCATCATCAGAAGTGTCGTGGTATGTGTAGTCACCACATCCGTCATACGTCAGGAACTTACTGTGGTACTTGAACAGCGTGTGTCGATGAGAGATGGTGACAATACCAGTGCCAGTCAGTGATGTCAACTTCTCAAAGATGGAGGCTTCAGCTCCGAGATCCAATGTTGAGTTGCACTCGTCGAGGATAGCGTACTTCGGCTTGTGGAAAAACACTCGTGTGAGACCTAGCCGTTGCTTCTCGCCACCAGAGAGAACTGCATTCCAATCGTACGACGCTTGCAGGCCGTAGTGATCAACAGCTGAACGCATGAACACGATATTTAGCAGCTCTAAAACTAGCTCTTCTAACGAGTTGCTTTCGGGATGAAGTTCCTTACGTTTTTCTTCAGCTTCTGCGATGCTGCACGGATACACAACCTGTTCAATTAGTGTACCGTGAATCATGTATGGGCGTTGGGGGAGGAACAGCATGTCAGTGCGATTCTTCGGCTTTGCAACGCGTCCGCCTGCTGGGTCCCAGAGGCCACACAGGACGCGGAACAATGTTGACTTTCCACAACCATTGGGGCCGAGAATCAATAGACGATCTTTTGGAGAAAGCTGAAGGTTCATCGCGTCGATTAGGACGTCACCGACAGGAGTCACAAGTGGGAGATCTTGGACTGAGATATTCTCGCTCTCTTCGATGACAAACGTCTTATTCGCGATGTTTTCGTTGCGCTTTTGTTGCTGCTCGTTCAGGAAACGCAAT
>CYKH01000122.1:0-16666 GCA_001460835.1 Bodo saltans | reverse complement strand
CGGACCGCGCCCCTCGACGAGGAGGAACTTTGCATCCTTGGCTTCCATAATGGTCAGCACCTTCGACGAGTCCATCGATGCTCCTTCGTAGTTGTCTGGAATACAATCTTTGTGTGCGCTTCGGGACACGGATTGAACGATCCTGAGGGAGGTGTACAGCATCATACGGTTGAGCTCAATTTCGGGTGCAACAGTGCTGCATTCATGTGCGTGCAGATCGGAGTACAAACACAGTGATGCTTGAGGAATTGGCCTTCGACCATTGAGCATTGCGATCATGTCGTTTTGCTTCAGGAGCATTTCGTTTTGCTGTGCAAGAATTATGTGAGAGACGTCTCGTTGCTCTCGCTGGAGGGCGAGCATGTCCTGTTGCTGAACTTCGAGGGTTTGAATGAGTCGCTTCGTTTTGCAGTACTGCAGGCGCTGCAACGACTTCAGTCCGCTGTAGGTCGAGAGGATGCCGCGCAGTGAGTGCTCAAGCATCGACTTCACAAGTGCTTTCGTGCTCGCGTCGTGAAAGCGTAGTTGCTGGCACAGATGCTGCATGTCAGGTGCAAGTGCGTTGCGCACCTCATTAGGGATTGCGTTAAGGACTTCCGTCAGCTCAACCTGACCGCTGAGCAGCTTCCCATTGACGTCGTAAAGTTCGTCAAGCTTAGTGTTCATCTGCTCTAGAATTCGGCGTTGGATGTGAAGCTCAGATGCAATCTCTGACACACAAACGTGCAGCACCGCAATGCGCTCGACGGCCGAGAGGCATATGTCGGCCACCGATGCCCGGACTGCTGCTGCTTCGTCTCGCACGACGCTGATTGCAGCGCTGAGTTGCTCGTCCAACGCTTGCTTCATGGCGTTCGTGAGCGTCGTAACGGCCTCTTGGTGTGCACGTGTGGCTGCATCAAGGCGCTGTCCCAGTGACGTCAGCTGTGATTCCACCTGCAGTGCAGCAACAGCAATTGTGTGCTCCGTGTGCACTTGAACTTGCGATGCCGCTCGCTGCAGTTCCTTGTGCAGCGTTGAGGCCCACGTGCTCGCAATGACATCGATCAGTGTTTGGTGGAGGTCAGCGAGGTGATCTTTGAACGCGTCATCCACCGCACGCTTCACTGACTGAGGGATGACGTTGCCCATCGCGTCATCGAGCAGACTGCGCATCGTTGCAGCGAGTGTGGCTACCGTTGCCTTGCCTGACGCCTCCACAACTGTTGCAACATTATTGGTGATCAAACTCACAGCTGCATGAAGGGAGTCGTCGAGGGTTGCTTCGTACTCCACTAGCTGCTGCTTGAGGAGGTCCGTGGTCAGTCTGCCAACGTCGTCGCGTAGCTGCACTTGCATCTGCTGCACTGCTGCAGTGAAATCAGCTGCTTGAACACACGGCCTGTTGGAGAGGAGATCCACCAGCTGTGGCAGTAGATGCGTCGTGAGCTGGTCGGCCGTCAGCAGCTGCAGTGCGTGCATGGCATCAATCCGCTTGGAGATGGTGCCGAGCACAGCCGCTTGGTCGGCCTGCACCCTGAAGGTGGTGAGTTGGGAAAGTAGCGTGAGGATGTCGTGGATGCTCTTAGATGTCTCTTCTAGCGTGTCGAGTCGGCTGTTGGCGTTCCACAGCTGAGACAACGGCCCCGCATTGTGGTACTCCTGCAGAGTTTGCACCGTGCCCTGCAGGATCACCACAAGTTTCTCCAGCAGTGCGTGCGTGGAGGGGTCTGCGATGATGATCCACTGCACTGGGGCCTGGGCGAGGACACGCAGCATCAGCGCCGTCTGTCCACAGATGTCCGCGCCGAGCTCCATGACTGCTCCACTCCTCATCACGGCACCGAATATCCCCGCAGCAGCCGCCACCAGCAGATCACCGAACGGCAACGTTTGCACCAGTGGGGCGAGGAGGCCTCCTACTCCGTCAAGCACACCTCCCCACTCAGATAGGAGTTTGTGCACGCGGCTGCCACTGATCGCCTGACTGGCTGCCTTCTCCATTTCATCCGCTGCATCCGCTACAGTGAGAATAATGGGAGTGCTACGACTTATTTTCTTTGTGCACACAGCAAGATGCGGCGCATTATTGACTGCTTCCCACGTCACTCGCTTGACGCAGACCACCACCGTCGCGGTCTCGCCAAAGGTGAGGGGCGCCTCAGATTGCTCGAGGGATACTACTAACTTGGCGGGGTAAGCATTGGACTTATTGTTACTCGGCCTCGCACTGTTGTTGCTGTTCCCGCTTGATAGCTTCACTTTCTGGAGGCGGAATTCGACTTTCACCGTTTCTTGTTCTTGATGGTGCTTCGCCAACGCTATGTAGTCTGAGTTGCTGCCATCGGCCATCGTCCAGCATTGCCCATCATGTGTGTGCGGCACTTGGATCATGCTAGACTCTTCGTCCCACCACTCAGGCGATGAGGATGGGGATGATGTGGACTGGTTCCACAGCGACAGCGGGATGAACTTTTGGGGCGCACCACCGCTGCCTCCTCCAATCCCGACGGTAAGCTGAAGATGATAGTCGTACGGCTTTTTATGCGCGTGGACGCTGCGCACCACGATTTCCAAGGCGCCTGTCGTCGAAGGCGCAACGGCTGACTGATGTTCCACCACCGTCGACATGAGGCAATAAATAATACTCAACCGATAAAGAATACTATAATAAACCACTCGAGGAGCGCTCCCCTCGTTGAGCGATACGGAAACCTAAATGAGAGCCAAGTAAAGCGGGAGAACAAGATCGACAAGTTTCAGTTCCTAATGCGATTTTTTGCTTGTTTCCAACCGCAATTCGTCGACATCATTGCACACTATGATCAAAGGCAGTTTAGGCGAGAGGGATACGCTTTTCTTATTAACAGTGAAGTCTGAAGAGAAGTTTTTTTTCGCATGTTGGCTCATTGGTTACGGTGTGCCAACGCGATTGAATGACGTGACGAGGCGTTGAATATTATTCTGATGGTGATGAAAGGGGTAGGGAAGAGTTTTACATTCAAGTAATGAGGATGATCCTATTCTTACTTGCCCACACATGGGCACTGAGACTCATAGCAGAGAGGTGCAGCACCTTGTTCGAAGGTGACTGCATGTTAGAGAAAAAGGATTGCCCATCGATACAGAAAACTATGCGGGCGCGGTCAACTGACTCTTTCGATCATCCGCATATGTGTGTTCAGGGAAGTTGAGCATCACAAATGAGCTTCACCAAATCGCCTAGCACTGCTTCACTGGACAGTGCAACTCGTTTGACTAGCGGTGCTGCTGCCAAGTCCTCTTCTCTGAGGACATGCTCCAATTTAGTGGCACTCCTAGGTTCTGCGATCAGCTTTTTGTCAATGCTCGTCACCACATTTTTAATTATTGCATCTGGCTCTCGCAACGTGATTGTACGCAATAAAGAAAGCTGCTCGATTCTGCGTCGCAAGCGGAAATGTTCGAAGGCTCCATACGCCACGGACAGGAGTTGCATGGCTGCAGCGATGATGGACAAGGCGTTCGCTGCGTTGCCTTCATTGGGTGCTAGCAGTGCGACGATCTCCGACAGGGTGGTGAACAACATCACTAACACGTACACGACAAGCTCGAACCGCAGTGTGAATGCTTGGACAACCAACGCTGACGTCAGCTCGGTTACCCCAACGCCTAACACGGCCCATCCCCAACCAACCCCGGCACATGAATCTGTGCCGCTCATTTGTCGAAGCATCAAGCCCGTGGCAATGCCTGTCACAATCGCGAACGCCACTTCAACGTTGAAGCACCAGTAGCGCGACGCCCTGTAGTTTGCAAACACAGAGCCAAAATTGCGCAACTGTTGAGCAGCAAACGCTGTCTGCTTGATACCACGACGCGGAACTAGCGTTTCTGTAGGAGCGAACAGCCAATCGCGCATTGCCTGATGATTGGGGAGCAACAAGAAGGAGCGGTTGCGAGAGCGATGACAAATGTTCGTGTGGCAAATGTTCGATGCGCCTCAGCTTTTTTTTGATCGCCGCAAAGTCTTACTACGAAATCCGAACTGTATTGTGCGGCGCCACCAGCACAGCCCGCAGAATCTCCAGCCCACGGCACAAGCCACATCAACACAATCATCACTCCAAGCCATTGAGCATACGAAGGGGTTGCTTCGTCCGCTACAAGCGCAACACATAACGCCACAGTGGGACACAGAAGGAACATGTACGACGTCCAGGACAGCGTCACAGGACCGGAGGGCGGCGCAAGAGCACCAAAGACTCGCAGGGCACGGATCAGAATTGACGAAGAGCCTTCAGCATTTTTGTCGTTCGTCTTCAGCTGCATTTGGATAATTTGGCCAAACGTGAATCGCAGCGCAGTCGAGCAAACCACAATCAACGTGTTGCCAAGGATGCTGCCCAAGTACACACCACCGTGCGACGATGAAATGGTGAGCTGCGTGGGGCTTGTTGCAAGGTCGCAGCATAGGTTGTCGGGCGTCACGCTCGAGGAAGCGAACTCCTCCGAACACAACGTCTGCATGCGCAGGAGTAGCACAGCCGATTGAATGCTGTGTGCAGCGCCGCCTGCGCCGCCTAGCACGACGCCCAACCAAACCACTCCACCAACCACAATGGACGCCGCCGATGTAGCAGTTGGCTGGGAGTGCTGTGGAGGCACCGCTGCATGAGTTTCTGTTTGAGTTCCGCTGCACACGTCATGCATCAACGCAGCAACATTGGACTCTACCTTCATCGCGATTCCCGTTGGAACCCCGTCGATGTACACTGGGTGCGTTCCGTGAGGCGTTGTGGTAATGTTCACAAGCCGACAGATTACTAATGTGCCATTCACAACAAATTCGGAGCACATCGTCATCGAGGCACCGAAGCCTACCGTTAGAGCCAAAGGAGAAGGCAGCGTCCAGTCGATTGTAATCGACGATCCGTCGCTACACCCAGTCACTAATGTCGTGGTGGCCTTTGCGCACGTGCCGGTCACTGCAACGACAGTTCCACGCCGCGTGAGGCTTGCTGCCGTCACTGTCATTTGCTGCGATGAGTTGTGCCCATCTACCATAATCCAGTACGACCCAACGCTAGCAGTCGCCATGTCCACGATGCACGTGCTTGAGTCCCTCGCCGTGACCACTATGGAGAGACATGTCGGTGCATTGACGCCGCTAAATGAAATTCGGCATATGCTTCGCGACGACGTCAGCGTCAACGCATCACCGGAGCTGCACCCAACCACTTGGTGCGTCTGGCCAGCGATGTCGCTTGAGGCCGTTGGCACACCACAGGACTGCGGTGCGTAGCCATCGCCACCACTACTAGCGGTGCGCTCCATACACCTCTCGATGTTCAACAGGTAGACGACGATGTTTGCTGCAAGACGGTGAGACCCCGTCCTCAGCGGAGCGAAGTCGTAACGCGTCCAGCCAGTGTCCACCACGATGCGCCCCCAGTTGCACGCGTCGGCGACGTTGACAAACTGCGTGGGCGGATCGACGTACATCATCGCTGCATGGGTCCGCACGTAGGATGCGGCAGGTTCAAAACTGCACGTGGACGGCGTTTTCTGAATCAAGACCGTGCACAGGCTTGCAAACACTCCAGAGCCTTGCACACCATCGTAGAACGGAATGGAGAGAGAGTGCCCAGAGCTCATCGTTGGCACACCAGTGAACACAACGTGATTACCGAATTGATTATCGGCCGCTGGATTTCCAAGCGTTAACGGGAACGGGATTATGTTGTCGTTATGCCAGAGCCTAAATCGAGAGAGCACATCAGGAATCTTGCTGTAGATCAGGTTCATGTTGTAACTGTATGGGCAGTTGTCCGTCAGGGAGTACAGGCCACCACCTCATGTGTAGAACGCAGCAACAGTGTTGGCGTCAGCATCGGAAATCACGACGGATTCCGTACGATCAATGAGGATAAATACATGGAACGCAGGGTAAGCGAGCAGACCTGCCATGTTGCAGCTCTGCGTCACGTTAAAGCCCTTCTGCTGGATGAGCTGCAGAACTGCGGTGGGAAGATATCCCCCGTACGACGTTGGCGTGAGGCCACAGTACATCACGTTGTACCCAGTAAAGGCGCTGTCTTTCCCTAAGTCCCATGAGCTACTGCTGACGTCCACGCCGTTCATATCTGTTACAAGAATGCTGTCTTGGTTGTAGTAGGTGCTCATGTTGAATGTGGGCACCGTCTTCTTGCACGTACCAGAGACGTACGTGATGTTGACGTCAGCCGCAAGGAGGATGTCAGCCAGCAGTGAGAGACCACTCACGATCAGCACAATAGTAACCGCGAATGTGGGCATATGATACACGAGCGCAGGAGTCGCCGTTGCACAATTTTTCGTCTTTCACCTGAGCATCGGCATTGCCTACAAAAATGACCTTTGTATAATTAGTTTTCGACCAAAAAACAAAAAACAGCCGAAAAGCGGCGAATGATTGGTCACACGTCGTGATACACACACAAAAAAGAAACCAAATGGTTTGGGACGTTTTGAAGTCAAAGATTATCTTGCTTGGGAATGAAAATTTTCTGCCATTTGCAAGAAAAATCTAGAGCACACAGAGAGGAGGTCTTGCAGAGCGCAGGCGACGACAGAGAGTGCTCTAGTCACGATGCTTTCCAACGACGTTGCGAACTTCGTCCTCTCGGAAAAGAGACCGGAGGGACAAAGCAGCAAACGACTCTGCGAGTAAACGAGAGGCAACTCAAGAGAGTTGATAGGTGAGGGGAGAGAGAGATAGAGCAGCTCTAACACTTCGAGCGGCATTGCTTTCGAGGCCGCTGACGACAGTGTTTTGTGATCAGAGCAACACGTTTAATGTTGTTCGTGTGGGGCTTACAATTCACTCAAGTTCTGAAATACACCACAGCCAAAGGAACACACCTGTGATGACTGCCAATCACAATCTCGTGTGCAGTTGCTTCCGACTCGCTTGCGGCTTGATAGTCGACATCATGTTGGAGGGGTACTTTCGTAAGAGGATGTACATGACCGTAGTACTTGACAGGAATGAAATGAGCGTCGCATTTGGGAGCGAGCGCCATCCCCCTGCCACGAACGTCGTTACCAATGTAGAAACGCGACCAGCCTGTTTGCACCTCAGGAATCGGAGGAGTCTGGTCAGTAGCGCGTTCATCTTTGTAATCGCCGTCCAGTGTGACGACGTACGCTTGTGAAATGGAGACTGCAAACAGAATGAGACATCGTTCGTTGTCATGCGCGGGAGATGGTTTGCTAAACCGGGAGGCGTACCACGCCTCGAGGGCAAAGTAGGACCCTGACCCAAAAAATCCGGAGTCTGTTGTTGACAATGACCGGGGGCCATCTTCACAGACCCGATCGACGGCGGACACTTCGGTCCCGTGCCAAGCAAAAAATATTCGTGCCTTTGCATTTTCGTTTTTGACGGCGGGAGACGGAATGAAGACGCTCTTCAAGCGGTGAACTGCGGCCTCGTAGTCAGGATTGGGCGGGTTCTCCAACCGCAACGCACTGTTCATTAGTCTGCTATGATTCTCAGCATTGTGAACTGCGATGAACGAGGTGACATGGGTTCGCGGATACACCATGACGATCTTGGTCACCGCTCCAACGTTGAACTTCGCGCCCAAGCATCGTCGCACAAACGCATGACATGGGTGAAAAAACTCCGTGATGGGCTCTGAAAACAAGACCTGTTTCCTCACAGCCATTGCCGTAGCTGTGGATTGAGGCGGCTCACGTTCGTTCCAATTCAGCGTATCGAATGCCTTGACAAATTCAAGGCTTTGACCCAAGTACTGATGCCAAAGCTCATGTGACGCAACCGCCGTGCTCGTTGCGCTCGATTCCAAACACTGTTGCAGCACTGCAAGGACTTTTTCCATACGAGGTCGCTCATCAGGCTCCGTTGCCCAGCATTCAGAAATGAGGTCTAGAATGGGCTTGGAGTCCCAAGTCGCAAGGGGTGGTAGTGGTGGCCGCTTGTTACACTTAAGGCTCAAGGCAATCCGCACCAAACTGGAGCCGAGGCCGTGATCTTTTCCAGGATACAGAACAGACCACATAGTCATCCCAAAGCTGAATACGTCGCACGCTTGGGTGAGTGGCTCACCGCTGGCGTACTCTGGGGCCATAAAAAGAGAACGTTCGAGAGCTCCTTTGACGTCGTTCGTTTTCGAATTCGTGTGCAACGTCTGCATCACATAAGCAGATCCGAAATCTGACAATTTTGCAATTTTTCGATCGTCCTTGTCCGCCACGAGGAGAACCTTGGTGGGAGAAATGTCGCTGTGATTGACCCCTGAGCAATGCGCAAAGTAAATCGCTCGAGCAACCTCATAGAGCCATTGAAGCCTAGCGGAGATGGGAGGAGGGCTCAAGCTGCGGAGTTCCTGCGCGAGAGTTCGAATGCAACGCTCCATCAAGAGGCCACAGATAGGAGCACTGCTGTTAAACGCGTCTTTGCTGCTGTGGTGGACGTCTTCATTGATCTTGTTCTGTTCTTGACTGATGGCACTGCCTTCTCCGGCTTCCTCTTCTTCTTCTTCTTCTTTGGCAAGCGGCCTCCCTCTGATGACAGCAACGACACGCACAATATTTGGATGCTGCAGGATAGGCACAACACTCAGTGCTTCCTCAACATTCTGCCTGGTGACGTTAGCATGGTAAAGTTTCGCGACAAATTTTGTGACGGTGGTTGATTTGGTGATGAAATCTGGAACAGCATCAACGACATGCAACAGTGCGGTGGCGCCACTGGCAAAAGACTCTTTTCGGTATGTGATCTCCGACAACATCACTGCTTGAATGCTCGGTGGACGCACTTCGGCTTTCAGAATAAGTGGGGGTGCAACGTGAGGATCAAAGTGGCTTGATCGAGGTTGCGGTAAGCCAACTAGCGCGACGGGGGTATTTTTTCGCGACAATAATGGTGACGCGTCACCACATGTCCGAGCAGCTTTTATCATCTCCGCAACGATCGTTGTCGGGAGTTTGAGAGTCATCATCGCCGAAGGAGACGCAAACGACCAGTCACTCCAACACTCTAACGTCAGTTCATAATCAGTCACGTTGCACACAACGCGGACTGGGGTCGACGGAACTCCGACGGTAAGAATGCACTGACCACTCTTCACGGCCCACAGCTTGGCAGACTTGTCTTTCCCACAGGTGAACAACAGTTGGCAGTTGGAGGAGAGGGCGGCACACGTCACGTCCTCCGTGTGCTCAATGAGGGTAGCGAGGAGTTGACGTGGGCGAGGAGGCTCATGCAACCACCATAAATGCGCGATGCCTCCTTCAGATGCTGAGGCAAAGAATCGACCACTGTTGGAGAACGCAACACTGGTCACTGCTCCAACGTGTGCAGTGACTGTGTGGATACACTTTGCATTCTCGATGCCGCTACTACTACTACTGGTTGCAGTAGTACTAGTAGGGTGTTTCCCAGCGTTGATACATTCCATGGGCAATTGCCACATCTTTGCAGATCCGTTGCGGCTCCCAGTTAATATTCTCATCATGCAGGGGCTGAAGGTGATGGACGTGATGCTGTGGTGAGAAGGCTTCATCGCGTCATTGGGCACCACTTTACTATCGGATGATGAGGTTGAGGTTGCTGTTGTGGTGTGGCGGCTACTCGTTGCTGCAGAGCCGCGATAATTCGATGAGGAGGGAAGTCTGCCGTCGCCGCCATGGTGGCCTTCAATTTGAGCAGCCACCGTACCATTATGCAAGTGAAATACAGTTGCTCGACCATCATCAGAGCCCAAGGCCAGCAACGAGCAGTCAGTGTCGATGGCAACACACCGAGGAATCGTGGACTGAGGGACGACACCTACGCAAGCACCGCTGGAAACCGCCCACAGTCTCAACGTGCAATCATCGCTGCATGAAACGAGAAGGGAACAATCACTGGAGAATACAACACAGTTGATGGTAGCTGTGTGCCCACGAAGAGCTGCGGAACAATCCCAGTGATTGGCCTCATCACGCAGGACAATGCTTCCGTCACTGAAGGCGACAACTAACAATGCAGGGTGGCGCTGCTGTGGTTCTTGCTCATCATAAACGGCTGGACTGAACATCACCGCAGAGACGGCGGCTCGTGTCATGATGGGTGCAGGGAACTGGGAGTAGGGGGAGGTATGGGAGTGATAAACAGTAACAAGATGAGGAGGCAACAGCACAGTGGTGGCTTGCAGTCCTATCGGCACACCTCGCTTGGAGTGCGACACAATTTCAGACGTTCTCCACACATGGACGACACCGTCAGAACAACCGGCCGCTACCAGCGAATTGTCGCTCATCATATCGCAAGTGGTCCAACAGCACAAATGCAGTGCGTTGTCGTTGGGCAGCACTTGCGGCGGCGTGATGTTTTCTTCGCGCGAACTACTGTTGCTACTACCACCGCTCCTTTTTACAATAACGTCACGCCACTCTAGTTTCCACACTAAAGTAGGAGGACGTCCTTCGAGTAACGGAACGAGCGAGTAAGCGTAGATTCTGTGCCTCTCTGCGATGATCAGGAACGTCGATGTGGCATCGAAGAAAACACGAACATAGGAGGAGAGCTTCTCCCGGTCAATGATATCATCGTCCTCATCATCATGATGAGTCTTGCGAGCAGATGAATGTGATGATGAGGACAAGACAGCGTGGTGATTGTCGAAGGTGTGCAACATAGCAACGGCAAATATTGGAGAAGGATAAAACGGCTGTTGCTGTGGTATGGCTGGTGGTGAAGTCGTGAGCGGTACACGGGGATTCAAAAGGACGCCACCATCGCATCCTTCGTCGGTTGTCAACATGACATGGTTGCCATCGATCATCACGGCAACTTCTGGACTGAAGCCAACCATTGAGTCGAGCGACATCCCGTTGTGCTTGGAATCTAATTTTTTGTTGTGCTCTTGTGATCCAATCCTTTTCTTTTGATACGCGTGCGTATGTTTTGAAAAATCAAAAATACGAGCGAATAAAACATTGAAAGTCCAACAGGCTAGCACTTGCTGCCACACTTGACTTTTCAAAATATTTCTTCGTTCATTTCGATGAATTTGACCCGTGGTGGTAAGTAAACACATAAATTTTTAGACTCACCAGCGAGATCGGCTTTTCGCAGGGGGAAGGGGAGATGGTGAAAAAAACACCAAAAAACAAAAACCACGTTTCTCGCATCAATAAGCAACGAAAGCAAAAATACGTTTCACTTTGCTCATGACTATCGCTTTCTCTTATTTTCCCCTCTTGAGATTCAGACCAAATAAACAAACAACAACACCAGACTTCCGAAATCGCAAATGACGGTTCTTTGTGGAGTTTTTTTTGTTCGCGATGCAAATCCGTAGGCTAGAAAAAATATGAAAGCGAAGACACACATCCGATGGGATAAAGGGGAAGATTGGGTCGGGGTGCATGATTTTTCGTTCCGTTTTACACATACGTGTGAACGACCAGACGACGAGAGCACTCAAAGAAGGTAAAGAGTCATCATCCTTTTTGTTTGCAGCACACAAAAAACGATTGAGCGCCTTGCTTCGGAGACGATGTGATTCCTTTGGGGGATAGACGTGCCCGTTGTTCAGGGCACAAGGTGGGTTGCCGGAGACGGGCGCTCAAGAAGATCAAGATAATAATGATGTTTGATAAAAGTGGTGTGGTTTGATCTCAAAGGTGTGATTGGTTGTTCACCATTCTTGCAGCATCATTCCATATTGCTCTGAGCACCACACCACCGCTTGTCCATTGGGTGAGGACGCCATCGCAAAGACGTCGTTGGCAGCAGTGATGTGGCACTGGTCAGGGGTGAGCTGCGTCATGTAGCTAGAATCCCGAACACAATAGACGCAACCTTGCACAAAGTTGATCGAAACAACGGCATCGTACTCGTTGTCATCAGGAGGAGATTCGATGCGCTCTACTTTTGCTACTGCAATGGTTGTCCTCTTGCCACTTTCATTGACTACGCCGCTGAGCTTCACATGCGAGACGATGCCGGTTTGCCCTCCTGCAAAGAGATTGCATGGCGATAGCTGGCTAACGACAACAGTCGTCACTGGTCCTACATCCGGGTTGCAGCGCAAACAGAACTCATGCGTCTGCATATTCCAAAAATGAAGTTCTCCACCTTCAGTGCCCAGGACCAGCATCATTCCCAACGGAGTCGAAAAGAAGACGGCGCTCAAGATATTTTCCTCTGCTGGCGCATTGATTTCGTCCGCTATGGATGGCTCAGTGGTGTTGTTGTTGCCGTGGCAATAGATGAAGACTTTATTGCTCGCAACGACAGCAAAGTAAAACAATGCTGGTTGCGTTGGCGAAGGAAGATCCATCGCAACAAGGAATGCTTCTTGATGGACGAGCAAGGGTAGCGGTATTGTCACCTGCGGTTGCAATTGCATTGTATCGAGGTCATACATGGCTAGCGAGGACTGATGGTTTTGGGTATGCAACACAATGCAATACCGCGATACTAGAGCAAAGTCGATACAATTTTCGCATGGAAAATGGCGCGTATCTCGTACGAAATCGGCAACTGTGCAAAGCGTGAGCCCTCCTGCGAGTGATTGAGCTACCACGATAGCAGACTTACCCGGGCGACTGTTCTGAAGTTGCATTTTCTTTGTGACCGGGATGGAGGGATACGCGGGGTCCATGCAGTTACCCAAGAGAGACTGTTTGACGGGCGCACCAGAAATAACTGGGAACGGGTTGTGTAGTTGACGACCAAAAGAGTTGCTCATACTTTTCAATGTGGGTAGTACGCGATCTGTGACGTTTTTTTTTGTGTGTGGTTTTCTTTCCTGTTCTCTTTTTTTTTGTATGTAAAGTTTATGTATTGGAGAGCACCACATAGTGAAACATTTGATCAATTACGACGTGGATGGAACGGGAGGACAATTCTGGTCCTTCCACTAAAATGAAAAAAACAAAACAGAACAAAAAAAAAAAACACATACGCCTAGAGCTTGGACGCTTTCCCTTCCAGAACATCGAACGCAAATCTGTCGAGGAAATTCTTCACCTCTTCTCGCCATAAAATGAGTGAGAGATACTGCTTCATTTGAAATGCTGTCATCACTGAAGTCTGCAAGTTCTCCCCTTGAATGCTGTTTGTGTTCAGCGCTCGGGCTTCAAGCTCGGTGAATGGAAACAGTTTCTTCTGTGCTGGTTTCAGCATCGTCCAGATACGAACGAGTTTTTGAGCGTCTTTTGTCAGGAACCTCAACGGAATTCTACTCTTTGGCCTCTTGGCGGTCAAGTACAAACGTTGCAGCAATGCATCGTACGCAGCGTACACGTTGGGCTGCTGGTTGATGGGGTCTTCCATGGACTTGGTGATGTTGTAGTACTCAAGGAATTGCATCATGTGCGATGGCCAGGTGAGGACAACATCTTGCCCGACTGGTTCATCGCTGTGCTCGAAGTTAGAAACGATGCTGTGAATTGAGTGAACTTGTTGTGTTTGTTCGAGAAGCTCTCGAAATACGGGCTCAATTTTGGAAAGGTATTGTTGAAGTTCTGGCACTCCAGCTGAGATGAGGCGTGTGCGCAAATATTCCTGTGGGTTCGGCATGCTCGGCAGTACCGCTTTCAGGTTACTTATCGCCGATGCAGCAGCTCCTGCGCCCGCAGAGGTTGATATTTGTGCCTTTCCACCAGCATTTGACAAAGGAGATGTGGGACCGCCACTGCTGCTGTTGGCGTTGGTGCCCAGTGGCTTCTGCAGTGCTGGTGGAGCGGCAACATACGGAAGCTGCACCAAGTATCCGCATTGAGGTTTGAGCGTATTGATGGGGTTCGGTGCGCGAAGATAAGTGATAATGTCAACATCGTCTGCCCGGAAAGGGTGCATCGTTTTCTCAACAAACGTTTTACACCCAGGTGACTCGAATGTGATGGCATACGTATGTTCAGCGCAGGCCCTGCACGCTGCAAGAACAGCACCAAGGCTATGCCCAGTGTAGCTGATAAAATATTTCCTCCCAGATCGTTCTTTTGTTAGTGATAGCCTAAGCCGCACCTGCTTCGAGAATTGTTCTGATAAACTGAACTGAATGGTGGGCTCATCAAAGTACATCCATACGCCTGCTCGCACCCCAAGCACATCTGAAGTCCCCCGCTCGGCGATAATGCAGTGGCCCAGCGTTTCGTTGACATAAGCAGCGGCGAAATATCCTTCACGGTCCAAATCCACATCGGCGCACGTCATGAGGATCGACCATTCTGCGGGAAGTGGGCGTCGATCGGGATCGTTGTACACGTGCTCGGACAGCAACGCGTACACAAAGTGAGGGACTAGGGGGAGCTTCGCAACTTCTTCACGCTGGAGAAGTGTAGTGGGGTCGTGAGGAAATGCTGACGTAGTTGCGTTGGATGCTCGGTCATCCTCGTGCTGTGTTGAGGAGGATGAGGCTGCTTGGCCCATTTTGCTGATCTGAGCGCTGCGCCACACAAAAAAAGGTGATCCGGTTAACTGATCAGAAAGAAAAACACAACATGAAAGTTCGAGGCGAGGCGATTGATGAGAAATTTGAGGCGAGCATTTTTTTTTGTCATTTTGGAAAGTCAAGTAAACAATCAAAAGGCTTTGCTCCGAAGGACTAGTTTGAAAACGACATCATTGACTGAACCATGGCGCGCGACGAAAGAATCAGTGACAACTCTTCTCCTCGAGGCGTGTAGAGTTGCTGCGTGCCGCCTCCATTCCCCACTGCTATTGCTGAACCTTCATCATCTTCCCAACCCTTATGCATCATGATCTGCGCATCCAACATCGAAGGCCCTAAACCGCTGGACACGTCAATCGAATTGTATCGTACCAATGAGTCCGGTGCAAGTGCATTGTGACGAAGGCCAGACGATAACTTCCCTGAGGGCTTCAACGTAAATCGTAATGAGGAATCGTCCAAAGGCCACTGAGGGAGGAGGTGAGCGCCAGTTCGATCATCTTCTCCGTGAGATGGTGATAATGATGATGCAGGCGAGCTACTGAGAGCAGTTGCAAACGCCTCGGTGCGGTGTAGCCGACCCATCGCACAGCAATCTGCGAGAAAAATCGCAACAGCACCACGCTGAAGCACTGTGTCGCCCGCAGAAGGAGCAATCCACGACGTGACGGTGTGCCACAGACTTGTTGTGCTGCTACTACTACTGCCACGCTTAGAGTTCGTCGTACTTTTCGACTGTTCGCCTTCTTCCTCCTTTTGCAATTCACGCAACGTTCTTATGACAAAGTCCCGATCTGCGTTGCTCAGCGTGTACCGGCGCAACTCTGCCCACTGCAGCAACACCAAGCACCACAAGTGAGACTTTTCGGAGCTGCGCATGACGTACTCGCGATACACCTCTAAGAACTGATCATGGTTGCAGTGCTGGAGTAACAGCAATATCAACGTCATGTTCCGAACTGTGAGAAGGGTAACGGATGCGATAGGCTTCGCTCGAAGATCGGCTAGAATGCGGTTGGTCTCGGAGGCAATGTGTGGGCTCCTGCGAAGATAGTGCAGCTGAAGGCACAACGTCTCTTCGGCATTCGGGCTTATGGCGGCAATGGCTCGGACTTTTTCTAGAAGAGGAAAAAAAGAAGTCGCATGGCATTTCGCCAAGGCCATCAACGTCACAAATACTTCGTAACTTGAGGGTAGACTTTTCTCTGATGCAGCGCTGCTGCTTGGGTCTTGCTGCTGCTCCGCGACGATGCCACCGGCGTCTCCACCACCGCTGCTGCTGGCAAACGTGCCTTCATCGTTCTGGTGCTGCTGTGATGCTGCTGTCGTGGTGGAGGCAAACAACAACGATGCGCAGTGCATGGCAAGGCGATGGTTTCGTACTTCCCCAGCAGCACGGCTGACGACTGCCAGAATAGACGCGCTCGGAGTGTACGCATCGACATGAGTGAACAGATTCTCAGCCGTGTCCACAACTGCTTGATACGCGCGACAATTCAGGAGCGTTTGGAAGTAGGTGTGCACGACCACTTCTTGAAACTTCGATGTTTTGTTGCGGTGCGTGTTGTCATTCTGGTCCTTCAGATCATCACCACCACGAATGACATCATCAGAAGTGCTGTGGTCCGTCGTGTAAGAAGAACCTTCGCTATTCTGAGCCGCCAGTAGTTGAGACTCCTTCTCCTCCTCCTCAGCAGCTGCACGCTCCATCACATGTTTCACAAAGTGGGTAAAGTATTCTTTGACAAGCTTCACGTTCTGAGATCGGTTACACGACCGTATCAATACACTCACCATCTGCGGCGCTTGCTTGTTCCTCAGCCAGTTATTATCGTACAGGTGCTTGTAGAACTGGGCTTCACCCCCATCATCTGTGTAGTGATACCGGGCAAATCGGGTTGCGGAATGCCAAAGTTCATCGAAAGGAGTGAGTTGAGAAAGGGGTCTTGCTGCTGTCGCTGAACTTGTCGAGCTAGCAGTGGCGGTGGCAGCATCGTCCATGCTGCTGTTACTTGACGAGAGTGAGCGAAAGGTGCTGCTGCTCGTTGAAAGGGAGGTTTCTGTTGCTCTTGAGCGTGTGGATGCAATGGACGGGTTCGCGTTCGCGAGTGTGACAAAGGCACTGCGTGCGACGTTTTCATACTGCAGTCGTTTTTCTTGGAGCTCCAAGATTTCTTGCTGAGGAGAGACGACCGCAGACGTGCTGCTACTCCTGCTGCGGACGTGCTGCTGCTGACTTCCGTGACTTCGTC
>CYKH01000119.1:0-12836 GCA_001460835.1 Bodo saltans | reverse complement strand
GTACCAACAGCAGGTAGCAGGAGCAGGGCGGCGATATGCTGCAGCCAATGATGTGCCCAGCGATTGCATCGAGAAAGAAGCAGCTTGCGAATGAGGCAGCGGGGCAGCAGCAGTCCCACCACCTCGTGTGGGGCGAAGGACAGGACCTCCTCCTGCCTGTCACGAGCAGCGTGCCATCAGGACATGAATGCAACGCACCTCACCCAGTGGTTGTGGCCAGCAAGGGTTGCAGTGCACACACCGTCAGCAACGCGCCACAGTTTCGCGGTACAGTCATCACCACCCGTCGCAAGCACGCTACCATCCACAGGAGTGAACGCCACGGAGGTAATGCCACCGTCCGTTTGCAGTGTTGCAGCCAATGTGGAGCCCATTGAACATGAATGTGGTAATGGTGGTTGTGATTGTGGTGGTGGGGACGTGGGGGGCGTGGACTTTTCAGTAGATGTGTTTCTCCGATACGTCTTGTGTGGACATGTCGAGTTCCCTTGTTCGATATGTTGGCGGTTGTGTTGTTGTGGTTTTTGTCTCCCTCCTTGTCTGACACCTTCGTCTTATTTACAAGACAAAAAAAGAACCGAAAAAAAAAAAAATTGTGATTGTGGTGGTGGGGACGTGGCGGGCGTGGACTTTTCAGTAGATGTTGTGTGGACATGTCGATTGTCCTTTGGTCGATATGTTGGCGGTTGTGTTGTTGTTGTGTGTTGTTGTCTCCCTCTCATTGTCCTACACCTTCGTCTTATTTACAAGACAAAAAAAGAACCGAAAGTTGTCAATACTTTACAAACAAAAAAACAATGATTGTCTCTCCAATTCGGAGCTGTGAGTTTGTCGGTTGGCAATGCGTAACAAACAAGATACCTTACCTCGTGGGTACACACGCACACTTCTCTCCTCTCTGCGCACACACTCTTTCTCTGGCTCACAAACATGGTCATCCTGGTGCACACACACATCATACGCAACATGAGGGGTTTTTTTCTTTTCTTTTCAGCAATTGTGTTTTTTTTGTTTTTGTGTTTTGTTTGATCTAAAAGCAAAGACGCAACGAATAGCTTCGGCGGTTGTTGAAGTGCTTGCCTGCGCAAACAATACGACCGATCAACGCGCCATCATTTTGTTTTCGTTGTCTCAAAAAAAAACACGCGTGAACTGTTTTCGTGCTCCCAATTTCACTTTCATCAAGACCCATGTCCGTTTTTTGTTCTTTGTTTTTTGTTGTTTTTTTGTGTTTGATTTGTTCATCCACTGACCCCTTCGCTTGTCGATACTTTTCATTTCCATCACACGCTAAAGCAATCGTCGTCGGGCAAATTCCAATGTGTTTGCTCTTTTTGTGAGAGTCTTTTTTAGCACTTGCAGCCGCCGCCGCTAGTCTCTTTGGCTGCAGGAGCCGGCTGATTCAGATTCACCGGTTGACCAGCGCCGGGCTTCCCGCCAGCAATAGGCTTTTGGAATCCCTGTCTCGTCGTGTCCACAGGGCCGGCAACGACGACGTCGTAAACAGACTTTACGAGCCATTCGAACGCCTTGTCGACGTTCGTCTTCTCCAACGCTGAGGTTTCGAGGAAGGAGAGTCCATTGTCGCGGGCAAACCTATCGGCAACGTCCTTCTTCACCGCTCGGAGGTGCTCAAGATCGCACTTGTTGCCAATCAAGAAAATGCTGCAGGTGGCGCTCACGTGGACGCGAAGCTCAGCGAGCCAGTTGGGAATATTGTCAAAGCTTTGCTGATTGGTGATGTCATAGACTAGCATGGCACCCTTCGCGCCGTGGTAAATGCTACGAGAAATGGCGCGGAAACGTTCCTGGCCCGCGGTATCCCAAATTTGCACCTTCACGTCGCGGCCTTCGGTCTTCACGCTCTTCGTCATGAACTCCACGCCGATGGTGGCGGGGGTGTCCTGGCTGAACTCGTTTGTCGTGTATCGGGTCATGAGGTTGGACTTACCAACACCGGAGTCACCGATGATGACAACCTTAAAGAGCAAGTTGGTGTCTTCCATTTGAATGATTTTGTGTGCGTGTGTTGTTGTTTGTTTCACAACGCGTCAACTATGTTGATGATTTTGTTTTTGTTTTTGTTGAAGATGAAAATTAAGGGGAATAATAACCTCTCTTTTTTTTCTTCTCTTTCACCTCTTCTTGTGCTTTCGAAAAGCCTACCCACGGGGAATCTACCTGTATTTTTTGAGTTGACAAAAAGAGAAGAAAGTGGTTGCAGAATCATTCTGTTCCTATTCACAACTCATTGTATTTTTTCCCTTTCAGTTTGCAAACAAAAGGTGAAGCAAGGTAAATAAAGCACGACTCTTCTGACGTGCTTCCTGCTAATAAAAATTGTTTTCTGTTTTGTCTTGTGTGTGATGCTTCTCACGCTGCTGTTATGCACGTCACGTTGGTTGTTTTGTGAT
The DNA here is from genome assembly GCA_001460835.1 of Bodo saltans. NCBI lineage: Eukaryota > Euglenozoa > Kinetoplastea > Eubodonida > Bodonidae > Bodo > Bodo saltans. The sequence continues at coordinate 10,422 of CYKH01000119.1, read as the reverse complement.
CCGTGGTTGTACTTTTGTGTTTTGATTGTTTGTTGGTTCTGTTTTTGTCGCTGTAGTGTTCACGTTCTCTGTTGCTGGCATTTTCATTGTTTTTTGGGGGGCAAGCAGATGAGAGAGTTTTTTTGCTTGTGTGTTTTTGTGAGTGTGTGTGTGTGATGAGAAGAAAATGCACAACAGGAGAAAAACGTTCGTTGATCCCCCTCTGTCATGAATTTTCTTCGTTGTTGAGTGTTTGTGTTGTGATCCGAGCAAGTTGTGTCCAACATCATTGATCGTTGCTACTTCTGATTGCGGCGACGGAGGAGTCGTTTATTTCGCTCCAGCAGCAGCAGCAGCGCCAACCTTAAACCTAGGATGGAACTTGCAAAGTGCGAAGCCCATCGCCGTGCCCAGTGCTGTGGGCTGAGGATCATAGTACAAAATGCACACCGCACCCACCCAGCACGCGTACCGCACCCAGCCGTTGAAACTGTTGATAATCTGCCAAGGAAGGAACCCTTGATGGAGGAACTGCATGACGAACAATCCTGCCACAATATCCCACGGGCCGAACTGCTTCTCCTTTGTGTACCCAATGGAGTAGTTGAATGCCCACATGGCCACACCCGACACCACAGAGATAATGGCGCAGTACTGAAACAACGCAGCGGAGCCGATGGTGGGCAGGACTGAGTGGCACATGGAGTGAAGGAGCATCATGGCGAATGTCATACTCAGGAAGTTGTTCATGACCACGCTGTGCATGAACCACGCTAGTGGACGGAACGCGGCGTCGATACCGAATTGGTTAATCCACCACTCCGCCTCCACGTTGCTGCCGGTGCTGCACAGGCAGAAGATCGTGAATAGGATAAAGTTGATGGCGTTGGCGCTGTTGTAGATATCCGGGAACTGATGGAAGTCACGCTTGAAGGCGTCAATTTGCGCCTTGATGCCGGTCTGCTCAGGTGCAGCAGTCTCGCCACCAGCCGCCTCACCGCCTTCTTTCTTGGCGCCCTCCTCTGCCGTCTTCTGGTCCTTGCCGTCCGCAGCGCCGCTCTCGTTCTGAGAAGAAGTGGTGTTGTTGCTAGATGTGTTCGATTGGGCAGTCTCTTCCGCTGGGCGCGATTGTGCCCGAAAGAACCGCTTCGCCTCTTGAATGTTGGTGATCGCAGATGCAGACGAGGACATCGTCGAGGAGGATGAGGATGACAACCTGCAGCCCATTGGAATTGTCAGGCCATACGGGGTGATGCGGCGGAACATGCCAGCCGAAGTAGCAGTGGTGGTGGTGGAGCTCATGCGGCGGCCTCCGGTCATTGGGAGCCACTGCATGCGAATGGCAGCGGATGACGCCAGAGGAGTGACTTGAAGTCTCCACATTATTGTTTGTTTAATGTCTTAAATGTCTCTCTTTTAGAATCTTTTCGGTCACCTACTTAGTTCACACTATTGCGAAACAGGCAAAACAAAAAAGTTCAGTCGCTGAGAAGTATGAACTTTTACACTGCGGGGGCAAGCAGGCCGCAAGAAAAAAGGAACTTCGAAATTGTACAAAGCTAAGGGGTTTTTTCGGAAATGTTCAATGATTTTGCCAAACAAAAAAAAACGTTGAATGTCCCTCTTCACACACAGGTTTTCTTCTCTCTCTCTACTTACCACGTCTCACCGTGGTAGATGCAAACTTCGCATCTCGTTGCTCATACGAAAACGCTGCAAGCTCTTCATTCAAAAACGAACGCAGTGAGGCATGCATGGGGCCGAAGGGTTGCATGAGACCATGACCTCCCTCGTCGAACACGTCACCCTCCCTCGCCTCTGGGACGTGCGTACCAAGGTCCAACTGGGAGAATATCAAATGCATGACGCTCAACGTGTTTTTGTTGGGAAGGTCTAGTTTCTTCAGTTGCTGCGCGATGCGGTGTAGGGGAGCCCACCGAAGATCTTCCCATGACATAAAACTCTTCCGGAAGCACAACGCGCCCCACGCCACAATCGAGCGGCGCTGAGACGCTAACCGATCTACACGCGTGGTCGGCGTGGTGGTCACCTGGCGCACCGGTCCATCCCCATCGTCGCTCATCACAAATGTGAATGTCTCGACTTGAGCAATTAGCAATCGCTGCAGGTACACCAGATACGGATAGCTGGTCTCCCACGCATCTCGCACCCAGCACATTGATCTTATCAAGTCGGACTGTGTTGTCATCCAGCGGACGTGTGGGCAAAGGGCCGCGGTGGGGCTCCGGCTGTCGACTGCACGCAGCTGATGGAGGAGTTTCGAAAGCTCCTTGACGAGTGCGGGGACTGCAGCACAGGTGGTTGGCTTCTTATGAAACTTCAAGTTCTCGTTGAGACACAAAATCCAACTTTGAGGTCCAAACAACTGTTGCTGTTGTTGCTTGTTGTCGCCACCACCACCACCGCCACGCTCGTCCTCATCCACCGCGGACAACATCTTCAGTATCTTGTACGTGCGTTGGGCTGCTTGCACAACGAGTTGCATCGACTTCACCGCCTCGGCCATGTTCTTGGGCGGGATCGCCAGATAATGTTCTGGGGATGTTTGAAGGGTGATGGACCACGGATAGAGCAATAAGCTTCGCTCCTCCTCTTCAATCGACTTCAGCGTCATAGAAAGATCAAAGACGCGCCTCTCTAACTTCCCTAAGGTGGACAACAGTGCCTCTGCATCCTCGTCGAACTCGCCGTTAAGGACGCACACGCTGGAAGAAGGTGGTGCTGACGATCGAATCATCGAGGTTGACGTCGCGAGGCCGGCCACATCGCCGTTGCTCGTGGACAGCGCCATCGCAGCGACTTCCGATGGGTTACCTCCTCCCCCTGCGGAAACGCCACTGCTTGCCGCGGCTAGCGCTGCAGTCGTCGCAGTGCCCCGGAAGGAGCAGTGAGGAGGCGCCACCTCGAACAACATCAAACTTTCTAATCGAGCAAGCAATTCATTTGAATTGATATCGGACACCAATTCCTTGTACATGAGGAACGCACGCTTGTGGATGGTATCACGGCTGTGATGCTGCATGGGATGAAACAATCGCCACGACTCGACGAACCTCGTCAACGGTAGTGTTGGGGTGAGGGCAGTAGGGTCAAGCCTTTGTTGACCTTTTTGATACCGACCACCCCCAGAAGACGAAGCTCCCGCGCCAGCGGGACTGTTACTCAGCGAAGCACCGCCCCCGATAAACGATGCACCTGGGCTGTTGTGATCTACAGCAGAAGAGTGCATCGGGGACGCTGCGCCGCTGCTGCTGCCTCCTGCTGCTGCTCCGTCACGTGACGACGAAGCGACGACGACGACCGCGTCGCGCAGCAATGGATGTGCCACGTTGGATACGGCGAGTGCGTCAAGGAGTTCGTAAACACCCCCCTTTTCCAAGTACACGCAGCATTCATCGTTGTACACGTCATGTAGCAGTTTCAAGCCGAAACATAACAACTTTGGTGGTGAAGCCTCGGAGTCGTCTGCATTGTCGTTGTTGTGTCTCGTCGTCGCTGCCGATGAGAAGGAGAATGCTGAATCTTCTTCTTCGTGGAGCGATTGTTGAAATATGAGAGATAGCGCGCGGATTTTGTCTTCACCGGTTTCCATCTTGCGGGCATCGGCCTCTAGATGCGCAAGAAGCATTTTGTTGGACATGCGGTGGATCAATCAGCTGTGTCTTGGTGCGCTTTTTTTTTCCTTACCTTTCTCTTTGTCAAGGCTTTGCGTTTACACGATCAGAAGAAAGAAAAAAATGATTGAGGAAATTGATTTTGGTCAACTGCGTCCCTCGATGTTTTAGGGGGGAAAGTCGATTTTGACGCAAAACAACAAAAAAGGGACAACAAAGGATCATTGCACTGGATAACCGCAAAGCACCCACCCTATGAAAAAGTGTTGTTGTAGCGACAACGCCTGCTCGTGTGCACAGCAGCAGCGCGTGTCCAACAAACAAAGAGAACGAAGAAAAGAGTTTTCCTCCTCTCATAACGTCCCTCACCACCACCAAAACAAAAGCAAAAGGGTGGCGCACATTCAATAACAACAACATGTTGCAAGCAGCACAAAACGCACTGCGGCGTCATCCCTCGCCCTCGCGAGCACCACACTTTTTTTTTGTTGTCGCACACCAAAGAACCCATTCCACACACGTACGCGTAGTCATTAGTCGATAAATGCAAAAACACGCGCAAGTAAAAATGAGTTTTCCAAACGACGAGAGAAGAAAAAAATGAAATTTCTCTCTCGATCTGTGTTTTTAGTGCATGCTGTGGTGGCTCGTATGCGTCACCGGTTGCGGCTTCGAGAAAAACATGCCGTACATGAGCGTGAAGCCTACAATGAACACTAGGAAGAGAAAGAATGCCTTTGATTGGAGAATGAGGTTGGCGATGGGCATCGCGTGACTGTTGTGACTACAGGGGCAATCGATGTTTTGCTTTTGATGAATGCGCCGCGCGTATCAGTCCTTCTCTGCCTTCTACTACGGTAGAGTGACCGAAGTTAAGTTTTTTTTTCTTTTCCCCCCTTGTGGATACGGAAACAAGAAAAAAAAAGAATAAGAGAGAATGACGAAGAGAGTTGTTGTGTTAGCAATTTTACTACGGAAAATCACTTCAAAACAACGTGACTGTTGGCTTGACAACATTCGCAAATGGGTGGATTAAAAATACAGAGGAAAGGTAATCCACAGCAGCAGCAAAGATGAGTGGAAAGAAAAGGCAGGCAGGAATTTTGTTTGAGTGTCATATCTCTCTTTTTGAGTCGAGCCCCAAGAAGAGCGTCGTAATGTGTTCCGATTGTTCCTTCTCTCAACTTCAGTTTGTTGTTTCTTTTGAAAATACTTTTGGTTTTTGCTTTTTGTGTTGCTTGTGGCGGCCTTTTGTTCGGTTGTTCCTTTTTTTTTGCTTACCTTCAGAAAAAAAGAAAAGTTCCCGTGGCGCCACAAAAACAACGGAAGGGTCATCCCCCTCCTTACTTAATCCCCATCTCAACAAAGCGCTCACCGTACGTCTTGCTCCGCACTCTGGTCAACAACATTCGTTGCGTATCGAACAGTGCAACAAGTTGCAAGATAATAATAAGCAACGCTGTCGCAAACGTTAACGCAAACGTTGTGCAGTCTCCAAGAGACTGCCCTAAACGGCCGACCGCCGCAGTTGCATTGCCGCCGTGAAGAATCACCCACGTAATGTCGCCTATGGAGCTTGTTTGGTTCGCCAGAATTGCAGTCGCGTTGGAGAACGCACCTAAGTCATCGCAATCATCGACAGTTGGCGCGGTGAGGCCCATGCTGTGCGACACAAGGAACAACGACAGCACATTCACAAAGGTGATAAGATAGAGAAGACGGTAGGCACGCTTGGGTACGAAGTGGAGAAGGGTGTACAATGCAGCGGATGCAATGGCCGAGACGATGCCAAGAAAGTGAGCAAACCCGATGCTCGTAAACGAGTCCGTCACCCGCACCAAATGGCCGGCGCCAATGGTGTAGATGAGGGTGATGATGTCTAGCAAAACAGCAATGATGATAGAGAAGAATTTGGAGCAGAACCCTCCGACTTTCTCACGGACGTCATCGAGGTCTAAGGTTGCGCCAGTCATTTTATATTCTTATGTGCTCGATGCTGTGTTTTTTTGTTGTTGTTGTTGTTGTTTTGTGATTTTGTTCCCACTGCTGTCTCTGATCTCGATACTTACGTAACAAAATTAAATTAACAAAGTGGAAGCCGTTCAGTCGTCAAGCCATTCAGGCGTCAGGCCACGTTGGGTTTTTTTTCCGAAAGAAAAATTGAGACTGTTGCAGTGGAGATAGAGTTGAACAAGGAGGGGGAAAAGTCTTGGGGGGGGGTGCAAATGCAAGCAAAGTGCAATACAAACGTAAAAACACAAGAACAACACACACCGCGTTGCGTCGTCATTTTTTGTGTTGGTGCGGTTTGTTGATTGTGTATGATGGTGGTGGGGTGTTGGTGTTGGCGTTGCGTTCGACAGTGTATTCGGCATTTGACTTGACGTTCTTTGTTGTTATTGTTGTTGTTGTTGTTGTTGTTGTTGATGCGTATATTCACAGGGGGAGTAGAGTAATTCGGGTAGGTTTGGGGGGAAAATGAAGAAGTGAATAGAAAGAGAGGTTGACGGACTGTAGTGTTTCGCATTCTTAGCGCACAGGTGGCTCTGCGACATTTATCAAAAAAAAAAAGTGCAGGCCTTCTTTTCCTTTCTCTTCGCTTTTGCTAATCGCTCGGAGCTCTCTCTTTTCCTCACTCAACAACATTTCACTCTTCTACCACAGCAATTTCTCGTACGAGTACGGCCTGCCCGCGGTTGAGCATGAGGTGATGTTGACGCTCAGTGTCGTCGAGTCTACAACAGCTTGGCAACCATCGTTGAACGTCGTCGCGCACAGCCCACGTAAGTTCAGTCCGCTGTTAAGAACCCCATCAATAAACGAGCTGCGAATTCGTTCTTTGATGTTGCCGTTGTCACAGAGCCACTCCTCGACATCAACGACGTAATAAGGCCATGTAGGATCCTGGTCTGGGACACCGATGCAACAGCAGTGGTCAGTGAAGTTGGCCCATGTGTTGTACCCGACAAACTGCGCTGAGATGGAGAGATCAGAGTTGAACTCGACACCGGTGAAGAATGTTTCGTTGGCGCTGTTGATTGCACCGATGCAGGATAAGGCCAATGCAACGAGTGCAAATAAGCCAAGGAATACAAAGAAGTTGTTAAGGACGAAGATGGTGTCTTTGTTGATGCGGAAGTCAACGGCCTGCTGTGTGAGTTGCAACTTCTTCAGCTGCTTCTCGTAGATGGCTTGGAGCTTCAAGCGGAGTAAAATGTGCTGACGCCTTCCAGCGGCGCCTCCTTGGATCGCGCGGAAGTCGTCCTCAGCGTCGTTTGCTTGCGCAGCAGGTGGCATCATCGATCCAGGCGTTGCTTTTGTCGGAGTAGGCCCAGCGGATGAGTTCACAAAATCGTTCGTCCCTAGCAGTTGCTCATTTCCACTTCTTGCGTTTGGCGATGATGAATCGTGGGAGCTACCAACGTGATCAAACGAAGCAGTGAGGATCGCGACACCGCCTCCATTCGACCCTCCACGAGCGCGCTGCTGGCGTTTACGCTCCTTTGCGCGTTGGAGTGGGTCCATTGAATCAATTTGTAAGTTCTCCCCTGAAGAAGGGTTACCCGTGCTGTTGTTGGCATTCGAGAGTCGTTGCATTCCTGGAAGTCCTCTGCTGTTATTGTTGTTCAGTGAAATGCGGTGCGTCACATCTGCTCCTCCCATTCCAACAAGTTGCCCTGTGATCGGGGCGAAGCTGCGGGCAACCGGCAACTCATTGCCTCCGCGGTGAGAAGAATTGCCTCCGCCATGATGACTACCTCCGTGATGGCTGTTGTTGTTGTTGTTGTCGAATACACTCTCTGCGTGTGACGCGCTATCCTGCTTTCGTAGGGACACACCACCGCCATCATCGTCACCTCCGCCCTCTGTGAGAAGCGTCGCCAGAAATTGATCCCATTGCTTGCCCTTTCCTCGCAGTTTGTCCATCTTTTTGGATGCTGCTCCTACCATAAAAGACTTCTGGCGGCCTCGCTTTCCTTTCATTTTCTCTTGCTGCTCACGTTCGTCTCGTAGTTGCGCAAACACGGCGAGCTTTGCCACAGCCCAATTGTCGCGTGCTCGCTCGCTTTCTTCGGTCGTGTTGCGTCGGACGGTGCACCGCATGTTCACGGACGCCGCACCAAACACGCCACCACCCACACCGCCGCCACCTGGTCTTAAGAACGCATTTGTAACGTTTACAACCTTCGTCACTTCGTCAGCTTTTGATGCAAACAAATTACGCCCAGAGCCTCGGAACGAACCACCGCCGCTAGACTGAGACCTGAACAGGTCGCCCGTCACAGGGCTGTGAGACCCTCCTCCTCCTTGCAACTGCTGAAGGCGTTGACGAATCTTGGACACTAGCGTTGGTCGACCCATCGCGTCTTGAGATTCGATGCCAGGCAGACGACGATGTCGTGATAAAGGCCCTTGGCTTCCCCCGCACAGAGCGGCATCTTCTGAGGTGGAGGTGGGTACCTCTAGCTTCGGACGGGGATGGGACATCAGTTGCTTTTTACGTGGCGACGATGCAGAAGACGAACCACCACCATGTAAATTGGACGACGAGGGGGACGTCACAATTTCAATTCGGTTGACAGAAATTAACCGGCGTGGCGAGGACACGATGCTAAGATCTCTGATGGATGAGTCCCCCACCGAGGACACACTGTCCGCCCGGGTCAAGCTCTCGTTCCCCGACAGCCGCCTCGTAAGAGTCGCTTTGAAGTTGGTGGGTGGGTCGTCTGTGGTGTCCTCAGCCGCCTGTTGAGCGACGCGCACACGTTCCTCGCGCTCACGTTCACGCAGCACCTCATCCTTGAACGTCAGCACAGCGCCGATGATGATCGCGACTAGAGGTCCGGCCACTACAATGACTGCAATCACAATCCACAAAGGTTCAGGGACCACATCAGTAGACAAACAGTTGGCCAAAGCTGCGACGCACACGACGCACAAAATTACCTGTGCGGTGCCAGTCAAGATATTTTCTATGCGTCGTTGAAACGGAGTGGAGTACAGCACGTACACCAAATAGGCCAGGTGCACCGCGAGGGTAAGACCAATGCCGATGGCACCGTTACGCAACACACTCGACGATCCCTCTCCCTGCGCCATAATCGTGATCAGCACAAGGCAAATCTTTTGAAACATGACGAGCAACCGCCATTGCTGATGCTTCTGAGAGAACGGGTCAAAGATAAACTTGGCGACGTTGTCGGACAGGTGCACACGCTCGTTATGCACCTCTTCCTCCGTGTAGCCTTCAATCTGGCGATTGTCTAGCGGAAACTCTGTATCGAGAGTTTGTGTGGATCGGTCTGTGAGGAGAAAATACACAAACGGTAAGGTTACCACAAACGCAGCAAGCATGATACTGGCTGCGGTGATGAAGAAACCGCCGACGTCGTCACAACGCACGCCGACGTCTGCAGTAAGTCGACTATCACTCGTTGCGTTGCCGCAGAGACTATCTTGCAATGAGGCGGGGCATTGCTGGGCGTTGAATGCAGTGAAGTTGCAGGAAAAGCACGCGCTGGACCCTTTGGTCTCGGAGAACGTTGCGCGTGTGCTCGAGGCCATGACAGAAAGTGATACAGGCAAGTGGTACCCGGCTGCACACGTCACTTGAGCACAACTGTACAGGGATATGATGTCCGTGACTGCAGGCGTGTAGACCACCGACACCAGCAGAAGCAACATGGACACAAAATTATCCCGGACCCACACACCGGCGCTAAACTGGAACTCTCTGCCTCCGCGGAACAGGCCAATCATACACCATATCAATAAACAAATCGCGAAGAAGAACACAACACCGCTGAGGGCGTAGAAGACATTGTTGTCTTTGAACGCGTCGAAGGGAATCACGTGGGCGAAGATAAGCCCTGCGACAAAGAACACCGCGAAGTACACGGCCCTCGTGACGGTAGCGACAACGTCAAGTTCAGAGGTTTCTAACTGCATAATGTGATCGAGGCGCTCCTTGCGGGACACCACACCACCGCCACTTTCTGATTGACTGTTTGGACTGTTAGGGGATGAAGGATCAGAACCGGCGCCGCTGCCGATGCCATCGTTGGTTTCTTGGCGGCCTAACTGCATTTCGATCTCTGCATCGCGGTCTTGCATATCTGCATCGACAACTTGAGCGAGTTGCTGCTTTTCTTGATCCACTATTTCAGACTGCATGAGGGTGCGCCAGACGTACACGGCAAGCCCACACACGACCATCGTCAACGTCACCGCCAGACCGACATTAAAGACGATGGACACGGCATCTTGCGTGATAATTGTCTGTCTTACAAGATTTTCATTGATCTTCGATGCTGCTGAAATGATCAACACAAATGCGCCGCCTAGCAGCAGCATAAACCACACAAAGAACAACTTCGTGCCTAAAAAGAACATGCCTACGATGGAAAGGAACAGAGGCCCGATGACGGCGATGATGGCGAACTGCAGCCGAAAGTCCAGCGGGACCCATCGCGGAATGGTAATGTTGAGCGTGTTCCGATAGCGGCTGGATTCATCAAATTGGTTCAGCAAATCCAGATTGACATATTGAAGAATGTCGACTGGGGAAGTAAAGAACTTTGGGAATGCCGCGGAGGTGATTTGAAATAGCAGCATCAATGACTGAATATAGGCCGCACAGATTTCAAAGACATCGCGAAGCATTGTTTTGATTGTTTGTTTTGTGTTGGGATTTGGATCCTGAGAATGAGAGGCGTGGGGGCTCTCTGGGGCTGGCTACGCGTATGCTATTTCCTAGAAATATAGTCCTGGAAATGTGGCAAAGCACAGCCAATAAAGTACAGAAACT
>CYKH01000116.1:17755-29591 GCA_001460835.1 Bodo saltans | reverse complement strand
AACCCTAACCCTAACCCTAACCCTAACCCTAACCCTAACCTTTCTTAGCTGCTGACGTTTGCTCATCGGCATCATTGCTGACTGCTTGGTTGCTGACTGCTTGAGGCTCATGTTCGATGAGCAGCGCATGATTGTCATGCAGATCCACTTGTGGTTGCTGGGACGTGACTTCTTGTGGTGCCTTGAGAGAATCCATGATGACAGTAGAGGCGAAAAAGGGGGTGGCACAAAATGAAGTCCAAAGTCTTCGATTTGGCCGGTTGATGTTGACAACTTGTAGCGAAAACAACAAAAAAAGAAACACATGCAGAAATCACATCTATCGAAGGTACGCAAAGAATGATCAAAAATACTGGCTCGATAGACTTGTAAATCTTACCAACAACAACCTTATTGGCGCTCTTCCGCCATCGCGGGGCAACCGGACGGCGCTATCTTCTTTATTCCTGAATAGCGATTAACTAAGCGGTTGTTCCGCATATCATCCTTTGAGCCTGGCGACTCAGGTTTGGTAGAATTAGAACAACTGCAGGATCGCTGCAGTAGTTGCGACAAGTAACGTTTCGTTTCCCGTTGCTGTCTCCGTTGCAGCGCTTGGTGCTCTTTATACGACGTCATCAGTTGCGACACGGCGCCATTCAATAACCGCTGGTGAAATTCTGCGCTTGTAAATCTTACCAACAACAACCTTATTGGCTCTTCCGCCATTCTTTATACGACGTAATCAGTTGCGACACGGCGCCATTCAATAACCGCTCCACAAATTCTCGCGCACGAGACTGACGACTCCGCAGCAGCTGATGCAGCCGCTGCACATCGCGTGACAGTGCCTGTCGAACGCTATTTGGGAGGGCTTCCAGCACTTCAGTAATTTCTGTCTGCCACTTCAGCGGATCACCACCCTCCTCGTACATATTATCGAGCATCCCACCCATCTTCTGTAATACTCGTCGCTGCAGGTGCACCTCTCACTCAGTACCCCTGTGACTTTAATGTGCAGCACGGCTATCTTGTCGGTGACTGAAAAGTGTGCAAGGTCCACAGCAGCTTGCTTCATTCTTGATGACCTCCTCAGCACCTCTGACCTGTTGTTGTAGTCCCTCTAGTAGGATGGTCTCCATGGCTCTCATCGCGTCGGCAGCGGCGGTGGACGACACTTCGAATTGTCGTTGGTGGAGAGCCCCCTCCAGCAACTCGTCCCCACGCGCCCTCTGTGCGGAATACGGTGTCAAAGCGGCTGCAAACATCGCAATGCGGAGACTGCGAAGAGGTTGGATCAGGCTCTCTAAGATTGTTTCACACAGTGGTAGGAGTGCGCCTAAGGCACCTTGTCCGCAAACACAGGACATGGAATTCTGATAGCGTGGTTAATAGGTCCTGGACCCGAACATGCAACGAACAATAGTCACATACTGAAGATTGCACACTCAGGTTATTATATCCATAACAAAAGAGCCTAGACAAAATAGTTTGGAATTTCGCAGAACGTTTGTATTTTGCAACTTTAGCTGCACACTAAAGCGATTCAACCGTGATCGTGACTGTCGAGTTCCCTTGAATTGCAGAAAGGCTGTGCTGAACTTCAATGTGATTGTGAGCGCTGTGAGTCCACGAAGCTTCCGGTCCATGCGAGGTAGTTACAACCACATTGAAACCGTTGGGATAGTGGACTGCTTCGTTGAAGTAAATTCTTGTTGTATTCGATGTCACACGATTATCACCGCGAAACACGAGTAAGTATGAATGCGTTACATTGTTAAAAGTTTGAACGACAGTGGTTCCTGCGACGATTTTTGCATACGTTCGAGAGAGGATTGAAACGTAATCCATTCTTAGGGTGCCATTAGCGTTCCAGATAGATCCGGACCAAGGCTCAGTGCCGTAAAAAGGCTTGTAAATCCAGAGGAGCCAGCTTTGAACGACCTCGTCGCATTTATCAAGAATTGCCCAGTCATACAGCCATGCCTCTGTCATAAAACCACCGCACTGCAGGCGCTTCATGTCATCGACGCGAGCAGCAAACTGAACGTCCATGCTGAAGTCCGGCGGCTGATAAAAATGGTAGGAAAGGACAGACTTGTTACGCCATTCGGCACCGCCTGGCACATCGGTAAACCCAACACCAACCCAATCCCAAGTCACCCCTTCGAAGAACACGGCGTGAGATGCATCTACGGAACGAATGGCTTGAGCACCAACATCCCACGTGTTCTGCAAGTTGACACGGTCCGCGACTCCTGGAATCATAAGGGAGATATTTGCAACAGCATCTCCGGCCCATGGCTCGTTCATGAGTTCGTAACCGAGAACCGCAGCTCCTGAGTTTGCGAAACCTGTCGCCACGGTTTTCCAGAAACTTGCCCAGCTATCGCGGAGACCGAAGTTGTTGTCGTACAAATTTTGGAACGCACTCCCAGTGGCTTGAGTAAAGTAGTATGAGGACCAGCTTTGCATTGCGCACTCCTCCCAGGACGGGATGCCATCTGTTGTATTGTAGACTGGCGTCATTGGCCACGGGAACAGCGAGTCGTTCGCTGGAACTGCTGCCCACGGTGGGAACCCCTCACCGCAGAACTTGGAAGACATGACGTCCTGGTGCATGTCAAGCAGCGAATAAATTCCGAAGCCCTCAGCTTTCGTCACAAGATCTCTCAGAGCTTCTAAATACGTCATGTTGTACTCGTTGCGCTCCGGCTCCAAACCGGCCCACATCGTGCCAAGACGGATGGCATTAAAGCCCAGCTCTTGGAATGTTTCCATATCCTTTGTGCTGAACGAGGTGGCGACGTTAAAATGATCCATGTCTGGTATCCAAGGGAATTGCTTCACCACCACGTTCATTCCGTGGAAATTAACCTCACGGAAATGTTCATCGACAAGCCGCAGTGTTTCTGGATGGACCGATATTGGCTCAGTACCGAGCGTGTGATGGGGAAGGGATGCTGCACCGTTGAGCAGCAGTGTCGCAAGAAGGACGCAAAACATTTTTCTTTTTGATTTGACTTCTGATTATTCAATCTCACCAAGTGACAATCAGAAAAAATAAATCATTTTGCATTGTCAGGGAATATTGGCAGCCGAAGAAAAAAGAGGGCATGTTTTGATTATGAGGCAGGTTGGTTCTAGTGACCTCACGTGAATAGAGGTTGGATTGCCGAAAAGAATTGCGAGGAAAGGGAGCATAAATCATCAAAATAATGTAAAACACAAACCAGTCTAGAAAATCAAACGACGACCCCAAAGTTTATGCTTGGACAGGGTAGATCTCATTCACAAACGTCTCCCAGGACCTTGCCGACAGGAACTTCGGCGTTTCAGAAGCAACACTCAACACAAAGTCAGCACCGTTTTCAGAGTTTGTTGGGATAGCTCCGCCTTGATCCACGAGGAGCTTTGCTGTGCCGAAGTGCTTTGAAGACTTGAAGGCAGGAGTGAAATAGATGGACTTGCCCGACAAGGGCAGCGTGGTGTGACGGAAGCCACCGCACGATGCCTCGTCGTTCCATTCCCCAACAGTAGCGCTGGACTCGACGAAGGACTTAGAAACCACCCAGCAGCCCTTCACTGAAGCACTCAGGAGCTTGACGGTCAGTTGGCCACTGGCTACAAGGTGCGTGACGGATGCAGGGAGAGGGGCATTGGAGCGGCACTCAACCAAGCTAGCGTAGGGCAGGCTTTCAATAGCTTGCTTGAGAGCCTTCAGCTCTTGACCCTCAAAGCCGCTCACTGCAAAGACACGTTCAGTTGGCTCAATACGATGCTTCTTCATGGAGGGCTCGCGCGAAATTCCAGCTGCGACGTTGGGAACAACCTCAGCAAGACCCGTGCGGGGGCGCTTTGGTTGCGACGCATTACGGTTGAGCTCCTCCTGAAGGTTATCTTTCTCTGCCTCAAGTGAGCGGACTCGCTGGGCGAGCTCTTCACAAAGTACGCGCAGGTGCTGCTGGGCCTCAAGATCCTCCGTGTGAACGGAAACGTTTGACGACGAAGCGTGCGTTAATTGTTCACGAAGGTCGGCAATGGTGCGGCGGTAGGTTCCGTCGGTGGCAAGATGAGCTTTGCGTTCGTTGGACAGATTAAGGCGAGCTGTACTCAGGTCACCCTCAAGCTTGTCGCATCGTGCGCGGATCTCAACCAAATCTTCCGAGTAGCCCCTGACAGTGGTGTCGCGCTCGTTGTTCATCCGCTGCATCACTTCAGCGATCTCATCGAGTTCAACGTCGCGAGCCTCGATGTCGGCCATTGCTGCTCGGAGCTTGTCCTCAATAATCGTGATTTCTGCGTTTTGGGAGGCAAGTTTCTCGGCAAGGTCCCGGGCAGTCGTTTGCTCCGATGTGAGGCGCGCATAGGTTGTGCGTTGCTCGCTCTGAGACTCCGCAAGTGACTTCTGAACGCCGCTGAGAGTTGCCTCAAGGGATAAAAGATCGGACCGGGCGTGGTCAAGCTCCTTCGCATGAAGCTCGGCTGCGTGCACAAGGGCTGCCTCGTTGGACATGCGGAGTTGCTTCATGGCAGACTGGCTCGTCTGCAATTCGCTCTTGGTGCGGAATGCATCGTCCTTGAGTGCATCGTATTTCTCCTCCATGGAAGACAAACGCTGCTGGAGGTTGTCCTGCACGTTCTTCGCCTCTTCACGGGCGAGGTACAGCCACGGGCGAGGTACAGCTGCTCTGAGGAGGTGTTTTTGATGCTCTCCATGGACTCGTTGTGTGTGCGGGTCAAGGTGTCCATGCGGTCCTGCATCTGCTTGATGTTGTTCGATGCTGCTGTGCGGGCGGCAGAAAGCTCCATCTGGGCCTGGGAGACTTGTTGCTGAAGTTCCTTTTCGCGTTGCTGGAAGGTTTCCTTGGCATTCGCGACGGCCACTTCCGACGCAGCAACCTTCGCAGTGAGCTCCTCGATGCGACGCTCTAACTGCACCACCTTCGCGTCGTACTCACGGACGATTTCGTCGCGCTCTTGGTCCGCGCGAGTGCGCTCGGCATCCTTCTCCTGCTCGAGGGTTTCTTTCAGCTCAAAGAGTTTGTGAGAGTGGGCTTTCTTCACTTCGTCGATTTGGGACTTGAGAGCAAGTTGCTCTTTGGATGCGCCGCGCATGGCCTCCAAAAGTTTCGACTCGGCCTCTTGGCGCAACTTGGCGTCACGCTCTGCGCGAATGCCTGCCTCGTCGGCGGAAACCTTGATTGTGTGAGTGTACTCTTCGAGGGCTTTGTAGTCATCGCGAGCCTGCTGGAGCTCGGTCTTGGAGCGCTCAAGGTCACGGGCGGAGTCCTCCCAGCGCAGTTTTTCACGGTTGAGCTGAGCCAACTTACCTTTCAGTTCATCTACTTCAAAGGGATTGAAGCCACCCATTGCGTTTGCGATGCTAGAGAGGCGAGCAGAGGAACCCGCACGTCCTTGACGAAGACCGTCGGAGAGACGTGAGGGAGGGCGGAATGCAATAGCGTCCAACTCAGATGCATTCATGCCACCCTTGTTCGAACTGCGATTGCTCTCAATGCTCACATCAAGGGGATCAGAAAGGTTAATGCTCTTTTGAAGCCACAGGCTGTCGTTCTCAGTCATTTTGGAGAGTTCTACCGCAACAGAAGAAAAACAAAAAACAGTTCACTTCACACCGGACGAGGTTGTCAAATACTGAGACGCAAACAATTCCAATACTCAAGCTGCAACACCTAAAGATACTTGTGTGCCATTCCCAAGAACACAGTGATGAACTCCACCTCTACAGGCAGGTCTCGTCCGTTGGGAAGTAAGTCGTACAGCTCGTCGCTATCCGTGTCAGGGAACGCGCTGGGTTGCACCGATTTCGGCAAGCACCATGTCACTCCAATCCTTTTCACATCAGAAGGTTTTCGCTCAATCTGCTGAACAACACCACGGAACCCCTCAGCACCTCGTGTCCGCAAATACTCTTGGTATTCTTTGACATTCGATTGCTTTGGTCCACGTAGAGCCTCCGGAAGGCAGTCCTCCTCCCTCGAGGGGTCATAGTCGACGTAGAATTTCGTACGGTCAGAGTACGGCGCAAATATATTTTTACTAAAGTGGGTAGGAGAGAATTTTTCCTTATCGGCGGTCGGATCGTACTGCGGCCCAGGATTCGCAGTTTGCAAGCGTTTGATGCTTTCAGAGGCTGCGTGGAAAGGAACCACCACTAAAGCCTCTGAAAGCATACGAACGGCTTGTTTAAGAACACGTAACTGCAACCTTTGTCCGTGAACCCGTGGCAAACCTTACTTGAGTTACTGCGCCAAAACTTCAATGGGCATCGAAAACGTAAGCTGAAGACTGCTAAGCGCATCGCCAGTGATTTTTCCTTTGGCGATTTCGTCAACGATCGTAAAGAATTCTACCTGGTTGGTCGGTAACTTTGGCCCCGCTGCAGCCTCCACAGCAGCAGGGGGATTGACGTCTTCTTCGACGGAGGGGTAAGGGACATCCAGCGCCTTCGCAACAGAGTGGGGGCTGAAGAGCCCGTGATCAAAGTGCGTTGGCGAAAAAAGAGTTTTCACTTGGTCTGCATTGTACCCAGGAGGTTGAGGAACATCCACGTGGCGCACTACAACACCATTGGCAGCTGTGACCGCAGCTACAGAAGACGGCAGCCCTTGAAGCGCGGGTGGGGCATCTTCAAGGATCTGATGCTCTACACGCAACGGCTCGACACTCCTCAAGTACTCAGGAAGTTGATCGTACGTCAGGGCCTTGTGCTTGCCTCCCGGCACAACTTCGACCATCTCACCGTCTACCTTGGGCGCAGTCCAGGTCATTTGAAGATTGTCGAACTGCTCTCGTGTAAACTGCGTCACAACGTCCAACGTTGGAAAGAAGTTGCGTCGTGTGGCTGGGGACAACAAAATCTGGCGGGCCTGGTCAGCCTCAATGGTCGACACAACCCTTGGATCACGAGTTGATGATGGAGTCGAATTCGTCGGGCGCTCTTCTCTCGGTGCCGCGCTGCGCAGGTCAACGCGATTCATGTGCTGATTGATGTTCTGAAGCGCAGCTTCAGCGACATCAACTCCAAACACATCGCCAATGGTGGCGACACCAAGGATGAGGCTCCCGAGAATATTTGAGATTTCGTCACGCTCGAACTGAGTCAATGGCGATGAGCGGTGGACCACTGACGCCAGTTCTCCCACATGGGACACCACCTGCAGCAGTGCAATCTCCGCTGAGCGAGGCTTCATTGCGACGCCCTGGGCAGTTAATCTCTCGCGCTGTCTCGCTAATAAATCGTCAAGAGTAATCTTGTTGGACATAGTGTTGTGCTGTTAGTGCAAATACAAAATCAAGATAGTCATACTTTCCGAAAAGAAAATTTGTGTGAAACAGCGTTAATGGATACGACGGGTTGTTGGATTGTACAAGTGTTCTACGACTCTTCGTTGCCACTCTTGTTGCCTTGAAGAACAGCAGCCATGTGACGCTGTGTTGTCGCGAGTTCTCGCAGACTTTTCCTGCGAGTGTCGCCTCCAGATGTTGGTTGGGCAGCAGGAGTGACGTCTCCCATGATCACCTCGTTGATCTTTTGGTTGCGCTGTTGCAACACAGATTGCCTTCTGCTCCCAATCGCCCCAGCAATTTGTTTGACTTCTTCCGATCGTTCACGGAGCGACAACGATTTGGACGACGCACCACGCAAAAGTGCCGATGCAGGTCGCTCTAATGTTGCAGTGGATGGGCGTCGGTTGCCGAGGAGTGCGTAGAAGTCCGCCGGTGCTTCAGGAGCAGCGTCACCAAAGTCGGCGGTAAAGATTCGAGCTGCTGAGGAACGCCGTGCTTGACCTTGCGGAGCCGATGTCTCTTGCGCAAAGGTTTCGCCAAAATCAGATCCATACACAACACTTTCCACTGAATCATCATCGACGTCACGCTGGACGCTGATTGACTTTTCTCGAGCAAGCAGCGCAGAGATAGAGTGCTTCCTGACGAAACTGTGCGACCTTGCAGCCGAGACTGTGAGGTCAACTGAGGTGCGATGCTTTGTTGGAATAGACGACGCGGTGCGCATCAATGGGGCATGGTCGTCCGCATGCATCGTGCCAATGTCCTCAAGCTCGCCGGTGGCACCAAACAGCTGCACTACCGACGCGGATCGTTGTCGCTGAAGTGGGGGGCCTTTCGTTGCAGATGCGCCGTTGGAAAGGCCAAAGAACTGAGTGAGTAGCCCAGTGTCCGTCATAGTAGAAGAATCTTCACGCGATGCCACTCCATGAGGAGTCTGAGTGCCACGGCGAAAGGCCTGCGACGTTGCTTGGATGCTTTCATCGCTTCCAACAGTTCGGGAGTGTGCAGATGGCACCGAGGGCCACATGCCCGCCTTTTTGACGATGTCGATTGCCTGCTCAGGTGTGAGCGGCTTCTGGGTGACTGCCTTTTCGGCTACTGTTTGCGTTGAGTTGTGTTTTTGGGGAACAGCTGGGGGTTGCGCCTTTTCAACAACTCGTGGCGGTGGGGCCGGCTCTGACAGTTTGGTCAACGATGTCGCGCCGTTCTTATTTCGTTGGAGCTCCGCTGCCATGATAGGCGGCATGATGCGCCCCCACGAGCCGCCAAGCTTTGCACTAATTTGACCAGATCGAGTGCATTGGGCCACAGCAGGGTCATCAATCGAGACGATGCCCAACCACACAAACTCCGTTTCTGTGAAGGACGACTCGATGCAGCGTACACACAACGTAAACAGTTGTTGTGCCTTGATCGTTGTGTCACCGACGACAGTTCCCTCGCAGGCATCAACTGCCTTGCGGATTGCTTCACGCAGAACTTTTCGGGCTTCAATGAACTGATCGCCATTGATGCTGGCGGCGACAGTTGCTTGAGCTGCTTGAACGGCTTGCATTGTCTCATGGCACTCGGTGAGTAACGAAGGCAGTGCCGGATCTGCTTGAGGGTGGTGAACAGGCAACGGTGAGGACTCTCGCGAAGCCAAGTCCTTTTCCTTTTCTTCCGCTAGTTGATTTCGTCGAACGATATCTCGCTTGCCAGCCTTGACGTGGGTAAGGAGACGCCCCATAGCTTCCACAACGCACTCCAGAGTCTTAAAGGGCACTGAGAGGGGCTTTTCCAAGAGGCGGTATTGACCGAGGCTCTGCGCAGCCGACCCAATCGTTTCGTCAAACTCATCTGCCCACGACTTCACGTTTGGGGCAAACCATTTTGTCTTGGTATCGTCTAACGTCGTACGGACTTGAAGAAGTACTTCATGCACAGGAGCTTCGGCGGGTGATGGAGCTGGCGCCACCTCAACTGTTGCAGTTTGCCTTGACTGCACATCCTGGAGTTCTTTTCTTAGGGAGTCGGCTTCCATCACTTGTGCACTGATGTCACTCTCCCAACTGCTGACTAAGCCTTGACTCAATCGCACCAACGATTGAAACAGTTTCTCTACCGGAGCAAATGTGCATGGCGACGTAGATGAAAGTTGCCCCAAAATGCCTTTTGCCCTGGCGATCGTGAGGCCGATCTCAGACGATGGGACAAGGCCGGATTTCACATCACACGACATTTGCCACTCCCCCTCTTGGGCAGCTTGTTGCGACTGCTGCGTGACCGACGCGTCGAATGATGCCTTGGCCATTGCGTGAAACAAGGACACGGATTTGACAACGTTTTTTAGTTGCTCAGCGGCGTTGTTACCAGAGGCAGCCTGCAACACAGTAGCAAACTTTTCAAGGGTGTCGCTTGACACTTGCATGTAAGTGCTCCACAGTGATGTACCAAATTTAGCGTTAGTTGCTTGCTCGGCCGAGCGTAGAATGTCACAACTAAGAGGAGTCACACTTTTCATCGCTTCCGAAGCTGCTCGTTTGTCGGCGTCGGATTGGTTCGACATTGCATCAAGCTGCCCCTGCAGACTCTGGGAAACCGAAACTGCAGTTGCCAATTGTTGTTCCTTTTGCTTCAAATCGACAAGCGCGCTGTCAAGTGTTTTTCGCAGCATGTCAGCCTCTCGTTTGATTTGAGAGACCGCATCCCGTGAACCCGTCAAGTCTTCTTTCGTTTCCTGCAGTACCTTGTACAGATTGGTGTACTGATTCTTAGACTTGGAGATTTGCAACTGAAGGGCGTCACGCTCCGCAGTCATCGCGTTGGCCTTCTGATCCTTCTCTTTGATGGTTTTTGATTTCGTGGCATCTCGGGCATCCAGCATGCGGACTCGATCACGAAGAGCGTTGAGCTGCTCTTCCAGCAGGCCTCTCTCTACCGCAGCGCTGAGGCCGTGCAAGTGGTCTCCGTCAAGGATCGACAGGAAATTCTTTTGATATTCACTGCGTTTGCTGTCGTCCGGAATACAACTCATGAACACTGCATCGTGCAGAATCATTTGCTTGACGTAGTCAAGAATGTCTTGCCTGCGCGCCATGGCATCATTCAACACTTCCAGGTGCCCCTCTAAATGAACGATCTGGTGCCGCTGGTCTCGAATCCGTTGCTTAGCGTGGGCAAGTTGCTCGGCGCCGATCGTAGGATCGAAAGGAAGCTCCGAAAGTAAAACTTTTGATGGTTCAGTCGTGTCACCACGGATTTTCTTTGCCTCGTCCAGACGTTTCAGGCGGTTGACCTCAGCTATGATAGGTCCAGACATTATTGCCCACCTAGCTTAACAAAGAGAAGAGAAAGTGCCAAGGTATGAGGGTGCACAACAACGTAAATGTAAAAGTACACAATGGCAAGATCGCATTAACACTGTATCAAGAAGCAACTTGGTGAATCGTAGCGTTCCAGTATATGCCACTCACTGCTGTTACCGTGCGCTCCCCTCCGCCAACTTCAATGACAGAAGCGTTGGCTGCCGGCAACAGCCGAGCACCTGTAAGAAAACACGAAGGTTCCGTCGATGAAACTCTGCGGTCTACTTTAGGTATGACCACTGAAGGAGGTAACTTCGCGTCAAAGTATGCTAGCAACTCTGCACACGCTAATGACACTGCCGCACGCACGTCCTCTGACACTCGATGTGCCACAGTGGATCGAAGCAAGTGGAGCAAGTCGACAACAAGACTTGCAGATAGTTCAGGCAATTTACCCCCGCCGATAAGGGACGAGTGGAGAGCTACTCTGGAAAGATCAAGCAGCGCAGAATGCAACACGAGCTCCGATGGATTGTGAGAGACGATCTGCAGCATCAAACGCTCCGCCGTTGACGAAAGATTGTGGAGCATTTTAATGACTCTGGTCAGCACATCAGGCGAGGAAAACACAGCAGAGGCACCGCCAAAGGCAGCAACACCCATCAACGCACGTTTTGCGCACGCATCAACTCCAGCGTGAGGCCGAACAAATGGAAGAAATGTGATGTTGGGATATTGATCAAGGAATTGGGTGAGGGTACTTCTAATTCTTGCCTCAGACCTGTGCTTGCGCATGTCGTCTCGAGCACCGATGGCTTCTTCGAGACGATCATCGTCCATTCGAGCTGCTTGGAGTTGGACAGCAGCCAAATCGCCCAGCTGAGAGTGCAAACTGCATTCTGCCACCCACAACGCCTCGTGCAAGCGCGGCGGACGCGAGCGGAGAAGATACACGAAAAGTTCCGCGCTTGATGTGAGAGACGGCGAAGACATCGGCATCACTCTAATCTTCAAAAACACAAAGAACAAAAAAGTTACTTGCGTTGAAACAAACACCACCAGCAATCAACGAGCGAAATAATTCGACATTCTTTAACGCTTTCGGCGAGGCTGTGGGCGGCGCATCGCGGTGGTATCTGGACGCTTTCTTGCTGGTGATGCTTGCTCTGGGCGGCAAAACAGTTGCTCGTTGGAGCGCCAGATCGCGATGCAGGCAGCCATGAGTGGGCCTGTGCTTAAGACAGCTGAGGTGG